>JAODIE010021801.1:0-30116 GCA_027575565.1 Diploeciton nevermanni
GGATATTCGAAAGCGTCAACATTTCTTCAAGACTTTGCTACTACAACTGATTTAACAAAATGGGTTTCTTATAAAAATGGAACTGATGCCAAGAGAGCATTATATGCCATTAATAACAATATAATAAACATAATGAATAATGTTTTACAGTCTAATGATGAATACACAGTTGGATGAGACCAACTCATGTTTTATGTTATGTTTTATATTGTAGCTTCCGAGGAATACAAGAAGGAAGAGGAATGCCAAACTGCATTTATTGATGTTGCGATGAAACTAGTGAGAGATCATGATTTAAATTTTACTTCTAAATTGATGAATAAGTTGTGTGATGTTGTTTCTATGCAGAAGAATTTAACTAAAGAAGAGGCAATTGAAAAGTATGGAGCAATATTGAAAATAAATTAAGATTTTTATAATTTTTTATCTGGTTATATAGAATATAAAGCATTACAAAAAAATTAATTTTTTTGATTATTTTATTTAAGTTTATTTATTTCAGAATAGTGTGTTCATTTTTTGCAAATAAAATATTAAATAAAGATTAAATTTATAGTGATATACGCATTTTTGAAAGTATTATATATATCAAAATTAATTTAAAAGTTTGGAACAAATATTATTTTTGTTCTCAAAATTTTTAATTTGGATTATTTAAATTCGCCAAAGCGTCGCCAAAAACGGACTTGTTAAAATAAAAACGTATAATTATTTTTTTGTTAAATAATATAGGTATTAACTTGTCAGTTGTATGAAAATAGATAATCCAAAATATATATTCCAGTTTTAGTCAGATATAGAGATAAGGAATTATCAGTTTATATACCCACGCTCATCACCAAAACACAAGCATTTTTGTTTGTTTCTTTTGCCGAGACTATACAAATCCTTTAAGTTTAAGATTTTTGTGTAAGTGTACCAAGATGGCTGAACGTATAAGATTCGTGTAAGAAGATTTTCTAACATGTGTGTAAAAGCAAGAGTTTGTACACGTCGGTTATATTCTCAAAGACAGTTATAGGTGACAAATTGATTTTACTTTGTTTTACAGTAGCAAAAACTATTTATCAAAATTAAAAAAAAAGTTAGCGCATCAGTAATTCAAATAAAGATTTGGATGAATTAGAATTTGCAAAAATATTTATAAATTCTTGAATTTATGAGAAAGCTGCATTGTAACCCAAAACAAAACTGTTAATCAAATTAATTATCTTGGAAAAAAATAAGTAAACACTTAAGGAGGAGAAGAGTCTAAAGAACGATCTCGAGTTAAAAATAAATCTTATAGAGTAAAACACGGTAACAACCACGTCCAGACAAAAGACAAAAATATCATTGCAATTTGTTTCCTTAATTTTTTTTAATTTGGGTGACTTAAATTCTTTTTTTATTGTGGCAAATGTAAAAAATACATATTATAATTTTGTAAAACGTTTTGCTCAAAATTTTAGGTGGTTATATACCGACAACAACGGTATATATTACATAGAAATTGAATTAAACTGTTGTAATAAATAATTTTGCACCAAATAATATATTAAAATGTTATAATAACTATAAATCTTTTCAAGGTTAATTTGCAACAAGAAATATTCTAATCAACGTTAAGGAAATCTAATTTACGATTCTAATCAAAGACAACTTTTGCCTTGAGCTACCAGTTCTAGATGCCTCATACATGCCTGCATTAAAATCACCGCTGATCTGTTTTAACTCAACTAGAATACATTGAGTACAGAATTTAGTTTTTATTTATTTTGCATTTTAACATTTGTCATTTTTTACGTTTGTTGGCCAATTGTTCAATTACACTGCAAATTTCTGATTGAGATGTCATTAATGGCGTTCGAACAATCATGATTTTCTAAAAAAACAGATTTTTGAACATTTTTGAATCGTCGATTATTTTTTTAATTTTGATTTTAATGTTTGACCAAATTTTGGTTGAGATTTGATATATTGTTTTATTACTTTTGTAATTATTGTTAGATCTTTTAGTTATCTTCAATAACAATTTGTCAATAGATACCCAAGAAATGTGCAAAAACGTAATTGGTTTATCTTTAATGGATTTGAACGCATATTCTGAACAAATATACAATTGAAATAAAACAAAAATATATTTACTCAATTAAATATAAGTTGCTTAATATGACATTAGTATTGCAATTTTCTTGACGCATTTAGTTTTTGAGGTAGGATGACTAAAAATCGAGTTTCAACTTTTTGACTAAAAAAATTCTATCTCCAAAACAAAATCCGTCAAAAAATTGGAATATTAGTGTGGTATTAAGCAACTCATACTTAATCTAGTGAACGTACTTTCATTTCATTCCAAATGTATATTTGTTTGTAATATGCGTCCAAATAAACGTCTGCACTTTTTCACAAATTCTCATTTTGTTGTTTGTTGTTTGTTGTTTTTACACATTTTTTTGATATTTATTTACGAATTGTTATTGAAAACAACTAAATGATTTAACAATAATTATGGACGTTATTGGACAATATATCAAATTGCAACCCTAATTCGGCAAAACACTAAAATCAAAATGAAAAAAAAACGTTGCGTGCAGGGAAAATTTTGGAAAACCCGTTTCTTTAGAAAATTGTGATTAATCGAATGCAGTCAATGCCATCTTAATCGGAAATTTGCTGTTTTGCAGTGTAATTTATATTAAAACTATATTAAAAATTTTCAAAACAAGCTTTTATTTGAATGTACCAAATAAAATAAAAGTTTGTCTGATTATGCCATTTAATTTTCCTGTTTCCCTGCACAAATAAATTTTTAAATATATGAATTTTCAAATATAAGCAAGTAACATTAATTAATGGACAGCAAATCACCTTTATTTTTATGTGTAACTGTGCAACTGTTAATTTTTGAATAATTCAAACTGTGACAGTCATTTAATAACTTAAAATCGAGGATCAATTTTTAGATTTAAAAAAAAATTGTTTTTAAAAACAAAATACAATAAGAAAATTGCACAATTATGACAACCAAAATGTGGTCAAACGCTAAAATCAATTTTAAAAAAATAACAAAGGTTTTCACAAATATTTGAAGAAAACCGTTTTTGCAGCTTATTATATCAAATTTAAGTGTAAATTTTAAGAATGTGATGATTTGGGGTTTGCATAAAAATAGCAAATTTACTTTGGCAACTTACAAAAATTTTATGTATTTAGCTTTCGTCATTCGACTCATTACACAATCTTCATAATACTGCGATAAATTAACAGCATCACCATTGCCTTCATTCACAAAATTCGAAACATGCAATAGACTTTAAACTAGTATTTCAAACTCATTTAGTCCTTTAATGATTGCTTTAAGGGTGTTTTCAAAAATAAGTTTAATGCATTGTACGAAATCAGGTGAGGAACGTTTGTAAAGTTGAAACTTTTTTGCTAGAACACAAATACAAAGATTAGAAATGTGACGGAAGATCCTTTGTTGTTCTAATTTTATTTTACGGACTTTTGAAATGGCAAAAACAACTGAAGCAGTTAGAAAACCAAAAATGATAATGAATCTTAGAAACATCTTTGAGTTGCTTAAAGAATAATCTTTAACTAATTTATACACTGAAGAAACTATGAACTCAAACTATGAACTAAAAGTTCAAAAGTGAAATGAAGGATGATATCAATTGGAATGATGTATAATACTATTTTCTTGCACCATCATAGTATATAAAAAAGTATAAGGTGCTTGTCATTCAGCTGAACACATCATCTGTAAATTTCCACAAATTATAGCTTGTTGCTTATTTTATATTAAAAATTTATTTTTGTAAACAGACTTTAATTAATTTAAATATAAATTACTATACAATTTGATTGCATAAATATACTGGACTAGTTATAGTTGTTTTCTAAAATGTTTCTATCGCATATGTTACGTAGTCTTGTTGTGTAAAAGTATATCCATAAATTTAATAATTGGGTAACAAGATAAACGTTTAAATATGTTAATAATGCCAGGTGGCAAAAATTGCTTGAGTGTGAAGTAGTTGATTTTAGCATTTTTTCAGATTTAACATCAATTTTACTTGCCGTCTTGATGGTGAGACGGTATCCTAATTGCAGCAAGATTAGATATTTTTCTGCGTTGTAAATGTTGTTTACTGCATTTATATTTAATTGAGATCTCTTTGGCGCAAATCTAAGGAGTCCTAGAAGCTTACCGATAGCGGCACAGTGAGACACAAATGATCTCTTTTGGATACTACTTCTAAGCTATTTCTGTCCAGTTATTGCAATGTTGAAAATTTTTTATCGTGACACGTAATAATAAAGAAGGTTTTTGGAATGTCTTTCTTGATGCTAAAAATTTAGTTTTAGCTGACTTCGAGGTTTAGTCACTGCTCACGATGGCTCAAATTGTAATAAATATTTGTCAGTTATTTGGAAGTGTTTTAATTGTCAACAATTTACCTCAGGTTTGTATTGTGTTTACTAAACCACTTATTTAGTAGGTGATGTAGGTTTTAGGTTTAGTTTTACAAACCTCCAAAGAAATAGTTATTTTAAACACCAGGGTGTAGTGCGTTAACACGCACATATACACGTGAAGAAGACAACAAAAAGAAGACTATGACACAAAACATAAAAGTAAATATGATTTAAATTTCAATTCAGACAAAATAAAATTGATTCTTTGCAAAAATTGTTAGAAGCACAACAAAATGTAGGAAACAAAGTTCAGTATTACTCAAAACATCCTTGCATATTTTGATATTAATTGCTGAACATAACAATTACAGATGGTGAGTTTATTTTAAAAATGTATTTTGACTACAAATTACATAAAATTTGTCCGAAAAACAATTGTAAAAAAAAGTTAAATTGTTCTTATAAATTGTATCATTTCTTTTCTCTGGCATTATTGTCATTATATATTATATATATATTGTATATTATATTGTCAATATAGACGATTAGTACGGCAATACATCTTCCGTGTACCACTACTTGTTTAAATTTTATTTGTGGGATCTTAAGAGTCACGTTGAACAGTACAAGTGGTCTGAACCACTTGTGGAGAATCTGCATTTCCTTTTTTTTGTTTTTTGTTTAAAAAGCAGTGTAATTCAACAAATGAACTTCTCTTTATTTAGAACAAATATGTCGTAATTGTATTAAAAATATATATTCTCCTTTGCTTCTTCATAAAAACTTATAAACAAAAGAACGTTGTGTAGAAAAAGAAGAAAAAAGAAAGAAAAGACAATAAAAAGCTCCACCACCACCACCGTCAACAACAACAAACCATTACAACACCAATGTTGTTTTAATCTCTGAAATTATATTTTATATTATATTAGTTATTATGTATAATAGACCCTTATACTACTAACTTGTTCTCATATTTTTATAGCCTGTTTACACTTACAACTATGCATGCAAAATACATGTTTTCTATACCACTGTTAAGTCAAACACCATTAAGTCACTACCATTTTGTATCTTTCATACCTATCCCCTAAATAAAGAAAAAAATTCTAAGTCACTCTACTGCCAAGTTATATTTCTACCATCAGTTTAGCCACATTGTTACTACCACTACCATGTCACACCACCTCCGCCATTTTGTTTTTTTACCTTTATTTATACTATTACCACCACAGTTGCCATTAGGTAAAAATAACAACACAAATTTATATTTCCACCAACCTTCTTGCCACCATTCTTATTCAACCAGTCCTCACTCTCATTTTTACAACTCATCTTACTATATTTCCGACCATCTCGCTTCTTTGGAGAGTCACAAATCGATTCTGATCATTAATCCTTTTATTAAAAAATTTGGTTCCAATATTACTTACTATGCAATTATTTTGCATATATTTGCATGATTATTATGCTGAAATTAACCAATCAAAACCTTTATCCGTATCCCCACAAAACTTTCAAGCCAATATTAACATTCTATTTGAATACGCCTACACCCCCATTGCAATTCTTTAAGTGTATCCAGAACCCTTTTATTTATATTACTCATTATTTTTGTCACGAATCGGAGTTTCTATGCTCAAAAGTTTAATCGCTTGGTAGCTTGCTAAGACTGACCGTGGGTGTTAAGTAAAGTACAAGATCCGAGATGCATGTGATCATTTTATTAAGTATAATAGTACAATTAACTTATTAAGTTAAGATTAAAACTATAGTGAAAGTGTATTGGTTTTATGGGTGATGCTCGCGACAAACTAATTGGCAACCGACTTGTAACTTTCGAACATTTCCAATCATTCATCGATTACTAATTTGCAATGACCAAACTAAACCAAAAAAAATTTCACGGAATTAAATTTAATAAACATCTTCAATTGGCCAAATTGAATTAAATCTTGACTAAAATGGCAAGAATATATATACCCGTTTATGGCGTTGTATTAGTTTTAATCTTGTCTCTGATGTCACTCGTCCAGTACGTTTCTTGCACATTCCATCGCACTATAACAGTATTTTTGTTACGTCTCTAATCTAAATTTACACATTGCTATATTATGTCCTTTACGTGTCAACATATAATAGAATCCGGAGCATCGGAGAATCGAGCAAACCGTGAAATCCAAAATTTGCGATAATTCTCTTGAAGTGTCAGCAAACTTTGTTTACATCAAGATAGTTATAGGCGACAGGGATTTCAAATAGTGTTGGTGATACTTTTTATGACAACCTCACCAATTTTCTGCATTGCATCAACAAAGATCAAAACATGTTTTCATGACTACCTTACAATAATGTAAAATTTTAATTAACTACATTTGCTTTTTAACATTGAATAAAAATGTATGCATTTATTTTAAAGCAATTAGATCAAAGAATATTTTGTTTACTATTTATTAATAATAATTTCTTAAATATATTTTTTTGATATATATCTTGCAACATGCTATAAATATATGATTATGGTTATAGACTACGCTGTTATTATTAAAAATTGTATTTTACTATTAAATTCTTGTGTTTATCATTAGTCTTTTCTAAGTAAAGAATTTTTTATTATTGATTAGTTTTAGACTCAATAGTAATTATAATAGTTACATAAGAGTAGATAGTCTTGCAAACCTGAGTAATAAATAAATATAATTTAAAAAAAAATTATCTTCAAAACAATTATATTCTACTTACTTCTACAAATAAATTGTATCCGCAATAAGTCAGAGTTCCTGCAGGTACAATCAAAGTTTGTTGCAAATGGTGAATTACAAATAGCAATGCTTTTGCAGTTCGTAAATCTCCATCCAAAGGAATTGATTCATATCCCACTAAAACAGTAGTTTCACTCTGAAAACAATTTTAGGAAAATTTATCACATAATCACATAATTTTAAATAAATTGACTTACTTCATCCACCAATTTCTGTCCAAAATAGCAAACAAATATTAGAAAAAAAAATATTTGTAAAGCAAATGCCGCATTTTGTATGTAAAAATTTGTTATAAAAGTGTACATCAATAATGCAAGAAGTATTGGTGTTCCAAAAACGTGCACTAGAAAGACGTTTTTTACTAATTGAAAATACCATTTATATAATCTGTAAAAACACACATACATTAAATATATTTATTTTATTTTAAATAAGATAGTTTTATACTTTAAGATTCTTTGATGATATTTAATTGTCTTCTGTACATAAATCCATCGTTTATTCCAATTGCTAATCAAAGGAATGTTCTTCAACATTTTTTCAAAATGAAGTAAATAAATTACAATGTATTCAGAAAATTGACCGTAAAAAGCTGCAAGTATGAATGCAATTAAAGGTAAAATACAAGAAAATCCCAGTTGAATAAAAGCACAAAGTGGGCGTAAGTCTTTCATGCAGCCAGGAAAATAAAACGGAAACATAAATCCGCATAATGTGTCCGTTGGGTCTTCACAATGAGCAGTTAAAAAATAATAAGAAAGAAATGGTATTGTCGTATATGTAACAAAGAGTGAAATTTTTGTTCGAGCAGTTGCTATTAGATCAATTAATTCAATTCCATCTGGTTTTTCGTAAATTTCAAAATTGCCCATTTCGTCTAACAGAGCAGCCCATTGTTTCTGACGGCCATAAAATGTTTGAAATAGTAGATAAGCAATGGGTATTGAAAGAATCAATGAAAGGTCCATAGTTACATCGCTAATATGAAACTTATCAGTTATATCTAAAATTATTTATTTAATTAAATCTGTAAATGTATTTACGGTAAAGGTTTATTACTTATATGTCGAATAAAATGACCAGTAGCTATTATTAAAACACCGTTAGCTATAAAAAATATTATGTAGCCGCGAATCCAGTGCCAAAATGTAATTTCTCCATCAATCCAGAATTTACAAAATTTGAGAAAACTTTTTATGTAACTTGCAAGTTTGAGTTTATTATTTTGCACTTCATTTGGTTGCACAATTTTTTTAATTAGCCATATTAGACGATCTTTTTTAGGTTTGGGTTTAGTAACATACATTATAAAAGTATAGCAAGATATGCTATATTTAAAGTAATAAAGATACAAAGCAATTGCTTTATATAGTGTTGAGTCAAGATAGTCAATTATCTAAAACATTAAATATTACATATGCTTGCAATAATAATTAAAAAGTTCACTTAGTACAATCCACAGTCAGGTTGCCTTAATAATCTGTTATGTAGTATAATTTGACTATGATTACAAACTTAATTTTCTTATTTATTAGCTGACTAAATGTGTTGTTAAGGCCGTAACTTGTTAAAAGAATAAAAATGTATAGTTACATAAATTAAAAGGTTATAACCGTTTGCAAATGTTATATTCACCTAGGAATCAACACATGGCATGTTTGAAAAGAAGCTAATTGTTAATTTAAATATTTTAATACAGTGAATATCAAACATTTGCTTATCTAAATTATTAAAACATTTAAATTACTTTATTGTATTTTTGATGTTATACTTTTTGCAAGTAAGATAGTTTTGAGCATAAAAAAATTACCTGCTAGGAGTTACAACAATTTTAAGTCTACCAATGTGAAATAGTGCACAAATGTGTATTTTTTTAACTACTTGCATATTTATGCGACAAAATAAAACCAATCGTAATACAGAACTGAATTTATTATTAGCATTTCTTATTTATTTACATAAAAATATATTGCCTGGATCTTCAATTTTTATGCTAGTTATCAACAGTTTCAATTATTTTGTACCCTTGTGTGAATTGTAAAGCGTCGTGGTATGTGATTAGCCTACTGCAAATACAACGGTTGCAGGCCGACACCGTACTTGACATTCTATCTCTGGCCGCTCAGTATGGTTGGTTCCTAACCACGCACTCCCAAGCCCAAGCCGACACAAGTTATCAGATTTGTAGTTTTAATAGGCATTCGATTGCTAAAAATTAGTAATTTAACAGCATTATGTAAGAGTGAGAAGGGTTTGTGTGAGTGAGCGAGATAACGTGTATGCGGTTAATTGCAGTTTTTGGTAGATGGCATATGATTTAGGTTATACAATTTGAAAGATTTGAATATCAATAAATAAATTCAAATGTAATTAAGAATACATTTAGTGGATTGTATCGGTTGGAAAGAGGAAAGCGAAAAGCGAGAATTTTTTCTTCTTCCTTTTTTTTGAAGCGTACTGCTACCATGCCAATTATTGACACCGTACTTGACCTCCATTCCATTATACTGCATCAACTACCAGGGTTATTAGCAGTTATTGGGACTGAATTCTGTGAGAGTATATAAGGTTTCGAATATACCTCCAGCAGGATTTGAACCCGTGTCCTAAGAATATGCACCTCGCTGTCACTGCTACAGTCAGACGGCTTACCAACTGCGCTACGGAGCGGGGCAAACAAGAATTATAATTTTATAAACACATTAAAAAACAAAAATAATACATAAAATTGGTAAGTTTACTGTAATAAAAAATAATCTAATTTTTACATGTATCTTTATTCTCACAAAACCTGATACAGTTTAATTTAATTACTAGTATGCTTTGTAATTCATATCCACCTAAAGTACAATAACAACGACAACAAAAAAGTCGTCCGTAAGCACTTATAAGAGTAATAAGAAAACAGTTTTATAATCAGCATTTAGTCACATAAATTTTTTTGAAAAATAAAAAAATCTATGGTTGGTATTGCGTTATTGTTTTGATTTTGTTTTTAGGCCTAATTATTGTAGTATGTTTTTTACTGTGCGATGATTTTTGTGTTTTGTAATTGTTTATAAAATTTTTGTAATATTTTTTATAATATGTCTAGTGGCTTCCTGAATTTTAATTGGTAGTGGTTGAATTGCTATTTTTGAGTTAGTATCTATGCTTTCTATTTTATTATTGAAATTATTTTCTGTGTAATATTTGAGACCTTAATATTTTAAGATTAATAATAATAATATTAATATAATAATTAATATTAAGATTAATATTTGTCAAATATGTAAATTTATTAGTTTGTAAGTTGTGTGTGTTTGGTTTGTGTTGATATGATTCTAAAAAATTTATTATTTTTTAAGATTGTATTTGATATTTATGTTATAACAGTTTGTTGTTTATTTTGCATGATTATGGACGCAGTTGTGCTGAACGCATACTCTGCTGTATTTAATGTTTGCAATAATTCTATGTAGTTTATATTTAGATGTAACCCATTTCGGGCAGATTCAGAGTATTGTGGAGTGAGGTTACAAAATGTTTAAAATTTATAATATTGATAAAATTTTATTATGACCCTTACTTTATACAATAAACGACAAATTATTTACAGGTTCTTCACGTTCATTCATTTTATCTAAAGCATTTTTGCAACACTATAAAGAATCTATTATCACTAAATTAAACAATTTAAAGTAATATACATATATTAGATACGTAGACGACATTCTGTGCAATAACAACATTCTAAACATATGTAATCACATACATTCAAACATACAGTTTATAGTAGATACCAATTCCACTAGCATAATAAATTCTCTAAATTTTACAATAGAAATCCACAACAATAATATTACTGCCTTGCTGGGTAGCGCAGTCGGTAAACCGTGTGACTATAGCAATGACAGCGAGATGCATATTTGAAGGACACGGGTTTAATTCCTGCTGGGGGTATATTTAATATAATATATACTCTCACAGAATTCAGTTCCCATAACTGCTAATAACCCTGGTAGTTGACGCAGTATTATGAAATTGGAGGTCAAGTACGCTGTCGGTAATCAGCATGGTTGCAGTTCGCTCTAATAATAATAATAATAGTAATAATATTACTATCAATATATACGAAAAATCAACAGATAAAAACATAATAATCCCACAACAGCACTATCCACCAAAAACAACATAAAATTGCATACTTTAGATTTACTTTCCATCGCCTTTTCAACACACCACATACAACAACATACTGTAGATTGCAATAGAATTAAAAATATTGCAGTAGAAAAAGATACAGTTTATTTATACAACACAATGAAACTTAAAACAAAAAACCTAAACAATTCTCATCTATCCCAAGACACAAAATACTTTACATTTATTTACATTGATAAAAAATTTTCTAAGATAACATAAATAGTTAGAAAATTAAACTCTAAAATTGAATACAAAAGACAACAAGATATTCCAGAGACTTAATAACCCATAAAACTCTCTTAAGAATCATAAATTCAGCGGAATCTATAAATTCACCTGCAATTCCTGTCTATTTATTTACATAAAAAACCAACAGAAATTTTCAAAGCCGGTACAATAAAGACATACGTGCCTACAAAAATTCTCGAACATAATATTCCTATACAACATAAATACAACCTTCAAATCTACAAACGTAAACTAAATAACCTAAAACTCCATAATAAGCACATCCAGTTACACTTCCAGACAATTTTTAAACCCTTACAACTAATCACATAATCCTTAAAATACCCATCCCCAACAAAAAAGAAAAAACACCCGACCACCATCCACTGAATAGTACCAAATCAAAAACTATATGAAACGAAAACAATTACAAATTACTCCCATACTAAAGAAGGCAACATACCAAAAACGTTTTACCAAGTGAATCTTAAACACTTCGTAACCACACTCAACAATACTCTAAAAAACGTTTATTATTATAAATGTTTTATTTTCTGCAAGGTATCCGCGTAGGAAGCACACTTAGCAAATTTCTAGCATACGAATTAGTAGATCACAAATTCGAACTCTGCTAACATTTGTGTTGGAGGCGTCCCAGTAAACAAAACTTGCCATGTGTGTGTTTTGCATTTTTACGCAAAAACGGTCTATCTGCCGACCGGCGCTTAGTGGGAAATTAAACGGTGTCTGTCTAAAACCGGCATGATTGCGACCAGGTACTACACTACTCTACACACGTCATACGCGTTCAAATGGGTTATAAATAGTAATGATCCATCTTCTGCTAGGTTTTATTATCTTTTCATTTTTAAAAATTTTCACAATCAAATTTTATAAAACAATCTATAGTAGCAAACACAACACACATTAGAACGCTATCAACATAAAATAAAGATGATTTGAACAACTCTTTTACTAATTTCAAATTATTTTAAAATACCTGTTTGAGTTGTAATTGATGAAGCCAATGCCCGATGAGTAGTATCTTATGAATTTAATATTATTTTAGGTTAAAATTTAGTGAATAATCTATGATAGAAATTTGATTTGATTTGTTTTCTATTAATTTAGTCTACCAATGCATGATATGTTTCATTTTACAAATTAGTTGATACATACAACCTTTTAACTATAGTGTATCTGGTATATGTGTCATTGTGGATTAGTTTTTTATGGTCAAGGGCGACATAGTGATAGTTGGTTAGTTTCTACTCTAGGCGGTTTACGGACCTTCTCACGATATTTCTTTTGCCACGCAAATCAATACTAAACCATAAAACTATTATTTTGTTAAACAGAGTAATTTAATCTCTTTAATTTAATACTGAGTCAGCAGTGAAAAAAGTTTATTTGTGGCACATGTGACATCATTAATTATTGCGTTATTCTAATTACAAGAGTTTCCAGTATACCAATCAGAATCACAATCAATAAATACACCACCATTATAAAAAACTACGCCATAAAATTTACGTCGAAGAAATAAAAACCCATTAAAACCTGTACATTAAATAAAAACAGATTAGAATATTCCACCGGTTTATTTGTAAAAGAAATAGTGGTAAATTATGCCGAATTTTGCGCTCTGGTTGGAAATATAAGGAGTAAATAGTATGACAAGAATATTTAACGTATTAGTCTGATCACGTTGGAATAAAAAAAATTCATCACTTTTTTTGTTTGTGTTGGATATCAAAAGTTTAGTTGATTATAATAAAATAGTGCCAAAAAACAAACAGAGAGATTTAAAGTAAATTTTCAAACAAGTTTCCACATACTTAAGAATAAAATATTATTTTAATATGCCATGTGCTGATTTGCATAGGAAACTCTTATCTAATGGTTACATTTAATTAGAGCGTAATGAATACAATATTAATAATACCTTTAGTCAGCTAATAAGTAAGAAAATTAAGTTTGTGATTATTGATAAAACCTACTATATGACATATTATCAAGGCATCATGACTGTAGATTGTAGAAAATCAACCTCCTAATTATTATTACAAATTTAGATAATATTCAAAGTTTTAGATAATTAACAAGTTTGATTTTTTAGGTAAATTATATCTCGCAATTCGTGCTATTAATAGATGGGGAATACGTTCATAATAAATATTATTAAACCTAGACTTTAAAAAGATGGTTATATTTGGCTAATTAAAAAAATTGTGCAACTAAATAAAGTTTAAAACACTAAACTCAAACTAGTAACATTCTTTTAAAAAAGTACCTAAATTAAATTGATTGATGGGGAGATATAATTTTAGAAGTAGATTTAAATAAACCAATAATTTTAATTATAACTGATTAGATTCGCATTGCTAATGTATTAATCGAAATTTCATTGATTATCGCAACACCCTGCTATTTCACACATTTTATGATCGCTAGAATTAAATAGGGCGGATGAATTGATTGATTTCAAAAATTACGAAGTGCCGAATAGAATTAAATTAATTAATATGATAACTACTGCTAGAATAAAAATATCATTAATTTTTATTTGTCTTGAAATACCATTTCTTATTTATTTTATTCTCTCTACTAAATGTGATGATTCAAAGAACACAAAAACCGGATTTTTGTTTTCGGTATATTCCCACTTTGTGTTAGTATTCAATCGAGATTTTGTTTCATTCAACCTTTACATATATATTGTTCAGGATCTTTTCACAGTCAATTTTTTGAGCCCATTGTGAATTATTTACTTCATTTACAGAAAATATTAAAAAACATTTTTTAGATTTGAAATTGGGATGAACGTTGAATTTAAGTAAAACATGAAATTATGTATCAAAGAATTTAAAAGTATACAACAATTTTATTGAAAATAAAATAATCATATATAATACACGTTTGTTTACTATTTACAGCATATATAAATGGTATTTGCAATTAGTTTTTGGGACACCAATAATTCTGGCATTATTGATACACATATTTATAGTAGATTTCCTCTAATGTTTGTCTGCTATTTTGGACAGAAATAATTGGATGAAGTAAGTTACTTATGTTTGAGTAATATAATTTTAAATGTATTTAAAAACTAGCTTTAGAGTGATGCAATGGTTTCAGTGGTTTATGAATCAATTCTTTTTGTTGAAGATTTACAAACTGCAAAATTTTTGCTACTTGTAATTTATTGATTGCAACAAATTTTAATTTTTCTTACAGAAACATTGACTTATTGCGGGTACAAATCTTTTGTTGCAGTAAGTTTTTACACCTATATATTTAAGTATGATTTCTTAATTGCAATTAATTATTACTTAGGTTTTATAGTCAAAATTTGTCCATACAGGCATCATCTTTTTTATATACAGACCCGCAGGATATTCTCTGCAATAGATAATGCAAGACAATACATATTTGCATGATAAATAATAAATTACAAAAACGCAAATGTAAATTACATTCTACTTTGAACGGCTGCAATTCTTGTTATTTGTTAGTTGTTTGCAATTTGTTGTTGATCGCTAATGTTAAATATTGTAAATAAACAAAACTCATTTTTGTATTATACACGTGTTATTGGCTTACAAGGAGTTTATGATTCCACCTCTATCAATGGCATTTACTTTATAATTCACAAATAAATTGAAGCTTATGTTTAATCACCAATATAGTGGAATAAACTGACTTAAGTCTACACTAAAATAATTTACCTAATTATTATGTCAGGTAACACTCATTGATAGGCGTTTTGTGTTAATAGATGTAAAATACGGACAAATGGCTCTTCAACCTTTGTATATCCTATGAACACCCGGTAAGTCGTGTATGTGTAAACTGTCAGTGAGAATGCGGCTTTCCGCGGTAGATGGGGCCACTGTCAAAGTACATGCGTTAAAAGTGAAGAGTTTAAATGTAATTAGGGATGCGTACGCGGAAGACGGAAAACTAAAATTTTAAATTTTAATGAAAGAGTTATGCTACAACAGAGTGTATTAAATAAACAAGGAGTAGTTAAGGTGCCTGTAGTGGGCGCGAAAAGCAGGAGTTTTTCAATAAATAAATTTTGATGTCATTATAGTTGCATATAGTAGACTTTACCGATGAATAGGCGAGATTCAAAAAACGGTGTAGAAGTTATAGTACATATGTAAAGTGTTTTTATATTCACATTCAGGTAGTAATTAAATGATAGATTTAAAATTTTATTTTTGTTTATTACTCTTTAATTATCGTCAGTACACACACTTTTCCTTTATTAACTTTTTATATAAATAATTTATGACTACATGTGGTGATTGTGTAAAATAAAGTGTAAATAAAGTGTCAAAATAAGTAATAAACATCGACTTTCTTATTACTACATTTCTTACTTTTTTAGGCTTTTTAAACAATTAATTTACAACAACAAAAATATGAGCGCACTCATTTTTCTACCACTTTGATTAATGCATTTAACACTGTGAATGTTATTGTTAGTACGCAGATTTTTATTTTTAACGTCACGTCTCTTTTTTTAATGCTGAATATCAACTTTAATGCCCAAATCCTTTATGCTTCTTGTAGACAAGTTTGATTCATTTTTTAATCATTTGCTTGAATTGTGCAGCACTTGTTTTCTCAAAAACGCTCAAAACTTTCTTGGGCAAAAAAACTTACTGATTCTTTAATTCGACTACGTTGGCTTACTTACGCTTGGTACTGACTCAGTTATTATTGATGATATTGTAGCGTTTATCAGTTTTTAGAAAAACAAGTTATAGTACACTCCTGATAGTAAAGATATTTTTTCTAGCATGGGATGTCGTTAGTTTGACATAACAATTAAGACTGACTCTAATTCCGTATATTATTCATGACATTTGCACAAATTTCGACTTATTACAAGTACCTATGCACATCATGTTTTAAAACTAAGTTATAATTTAACTGCGTAATACATCCGCTGCGGTGGTATTGACCGCGTGGTTTGTAAAAATATATTAAATGTAAATAAACTGTTAAAAGTTTAATTCAAAATAAATAAGTTGACGAGCTTTAACAATTGGAAAAACAGAAACAAGTTTTATATAATTTCAATAAAAAAGTTATGCTATATATTTAAAGGGTTTAAAAACCAGAATGTTTTTATGTATTATTGTCTATAAAATTTTATTAAACGTTTTTTACGGCGTGTCAAAGTATTTTTTCAATGCATTACATTATTTTTAAGTACATTAAAGAAAAGATAATATTGTTGAAAATTTGCACTATAACACTTACTTAAAATTGATTGGTAAAACGTTTTCGGCATGTTGCCTTCTTCAGTATCCGGTTACCAATCAATTTTAAGTAAGTGTTATAGTGCAAATTTTCAACAATGTGAATCTTAAACACTTCGTGACCACACTCAACAATACTTTGAAAAGATAATATATAGATAATAGCATAGATTTTTTTTCAAGAGTACGTTCATCTTTATAGTGCTTCATGCAGTTTGATTCCACTGCTTGTATGTTTTGTATATAATTCCTATAACTAATTTATCACTACTCGAGTAATTTTTTGTAACCATTATTTTTCCATCCTCATTGCATTTTTTGCCTTTTATTTTACGTTTAAATTATTTCACTTTTCATATAATAGTTTGCAACAAATTGGTATTTTATATAGTAGTTTATAAAATTGGCAGGAGAGTTAAAACTCTCATCCAATTGCAGTGTAAATATACTTTTTTAAATACAAATTTCTCATACGCTATTAATGCTATTACAAAAAATATTATTATAATTAATTAAAATGTGACATTTGACAACATGTTGTGGTGTTGCAATGTATAATGTAGAATTTACAAGTGTGTTCGTTTTCTTTTTTTTTAAACTAATTTAAAATAGCAAACTTTGCCTACTTCCATTAGATTTATGAATAAATTATTGCTAAAAGTTAACAATTAGTTTTATATTTTCATGGTTAGTACATACTCATCATTATGAACCACATCCAAACGACTTTAATTTTTCGAATTTTTTTTTAACGCATGCGGTGAGCGGATGAGCAGCATATTAATTTATTAGTAGTGCAAAAAGATGATAAAATGCACTATGTATTCATTAAAAATTTAGCAAAGTTAGTCAACATTCAATATAGTTTGTATAACTATAAATTTGTTATCTGTGATGGATGTCTACAAATTTTCCATGATAATTTCAAATTAGAAAATTATTTAAAATATGGTTGTAATAGAGTGGCAATTTTGATGCCTGCCGCTGATAAGTACAAAACTATTTACACAGGCAAACTAGTTCCTAAAAATATTCTTTGTTTTACGCATTACGAAAGGAAAATGAAAATTTCGTTTGTAATTGTTGCTGATTTTGAATCGATCTTGGAACAAGTTGAAATCGGTGGGGAGTTAACAAAAACCACTAAAACGCATAAACATACACCAATTGCTTTTGCCATTTATGTTATGTGCAATTTCGATTCAAGATTAAATGAATATATTTCATACACCGGCAATGATTGCGTGGAAAAGTTCATGCAAGAACTAACTAATGAGCTTTATTTCATTTATAATAAATACTTTAAAAATATTATCCCAATAATCAAACCTACAGGATTTGAAGCATTGAAGTACCTGTTTGCAGAAGAGTGCTTTATCTGTGAGCAACCGTTTACTTTGGAAAATTATAAAGTAATGGATCATTGCCATATACCCGGTTGTTATCGCGGTGATGCACACTACAAGTGTAATTTAAATTATATTTATTTTCCACATTTTATACCAGTTTATTTTCACAATCTAGTAGGATATGATTTTCACTTTTTAATCACACATTTAGGCTGTAAAGAGGATGAATCTTTCAAGTCATTTATTAGACTAAAAAGAAATTCATTTTTTTTCTCAAAGGAAATTAAAGTGGATTGTGTTGATAACTAATTGGTTAATATGGATTTACGCTTTATTAACACGTTTATGTTTCTGAGCATAAGTTTGGATAAACTGTCTAGAAATTTACGTCAGCACAAACACAATGCGAAATACTTTACAAATACTGTGCAACAAGAATTGATGGTTCGAAAGGGTGTTTTTTCCTATAAATTTATCGATTCTTACACATGCACAAAATGTCTGGTACACGTTTAACTGTCGAATTTTGCAGGATTATGCAGAACTTTATCTGAAAATTGATGTCCGATGTTTTCGACAACTTTTGTGAAACGTGTTATAATTCTTATTCTTTAGACCCTGTACATTACTTTATCGCTCCCGGTCTCAGCTGGGATGCAATGTTAAAGTTAACTAATGTTAAACTAAAATTAGCTACTGATTATGGTATGATTAATTTTATTCAAAATAGTATTTGAGGTGGTATAAGTCAGTGTTTGCATTGTTTTGCCAAGGCTAATAATAAGTTTATGAAGAATTATGACGCATCTCTACCAACAAGTTATTTATGTTATTGGGATGTGAATAATTTATACGGATGAGCAATGTCCCAATATTTATCAATTAGTAATTATGAATGGGTAAAACAGCCATTAGATATAAATTATTTAGAAATAGATAATAATAGTGATGTAGGTTATATTCTTGATGTTAATATTAAATATCCACATAAATTACATGATAAGCACAACCAATTACCGTTTTTGTGTAAAAATAAACCACTACCAATGTGCAAACAGCACGATATAAATACAAAATTGCGACAACAAGCTACAAACCAATTCGAGAAAAATTTTTATAAATTACTAAACAACGCAATTTTTGGTAAAACCCTTGAAAATGTTTATAAGCACATTAATGTTAAACTAGTTTATAGTTTCCAATAATAATAAAAATAAACAGGATGCAACTACACTAATTGCTAAACTTAATTTTAAGAATATTTCCACATTTAACGAAAACATGATTGCCATTCAATTGAACCGTACAAAAATTCTGCTGAACAAACCAATCTTTATTGGGTTCAGCATTCCTGAAATTTCTAAAATTTTAATGTACAATTTCTATTACAATCTCATTAAGAAATATTATCCAAATAATTTATCTAGATTATTATACATTGATACAGCTAGTTTAACGATTCATTTTATTGGTGAGAAAAATCCGTACGAGCTGTTGTCACAGCACCCATCATACTTTGATACTTCAAACTTTGCCTTAAATAATGTTCATAAAATTCAATTACAAAATAAAACACACACAATTGGGTTTATTTAAAAATGAGTATTGTGGATTAATAATACGTCAATTTGTTGGCCTTATGTCAAAAAGCTATTCACACTTTCTAGATGGAAGTAATAAAATGAATAAAAATAAAGGCATAAAGAAAGAGATACCAGAGAATAAAGTTCGTTATCAACATTATCTAGACTGCTTATTTAAGCATGAAATGAGAACTATAATGCAACACCTAATTAAATCCAAAAAACATCAGATTTATACGGTGGCACAAGAAAAGAAATGTTTATCGTTCCTGGACAATAAACAATGCATCAGTGATGATGGGCTAAACAGTTATGCATGAAGCCACTATTTACTTATTTAATACACTCGTAATCATGAATTGTTTATTTATAAATTAGGAGTATGTATGTGCTAAAGATGAAATTTCAAGCTTACCTTTTGATTATTAATAATCATTGTTAATAAAGTATTGATATTATTATGAAATGTTTCATTCATTCAAACTCCCGCAACCTCACTCTAGCACGTCCGATTCAAAACTCCCGCTCACTCCATTTTGCAACCTTGCATGGATAATCTTACTCTCGCCCTCCGTGTTTGAATTCAAACTTACGCTCGCCCCATTCCCAAAAGTATGCAACCTTAATAACATACCTGTGTGCATAAATCATTTCTTACCTCGTTTACCAATAGGTGGCGCTGAACTGCGGTGGCGGTGGTTCTATAACCGGGGCTTTATACCTACTCACTGGTTTAGAAGTCAGTGAATCGCAAATTCGATTCCTGCTAACAATTCTGTTCTTGTCAGCGTTGTAGTTTAAAAAATCTAAGTTGAGAAGTCTAAATACTGCGGAACAGAAAGATACGGAATTGGTCTATGACTGATGTGATTGAAATGAAAGATGATGATATTTGTTCCAAACCTTTAAATTAGTTTTGGAATATATAATACTTTCAAAACACGTATATCATTATATTTGATTTATTAAATTTATTTAAAAGTTTATCATAAATATAATCTTTATTTAATATTTTTTGCCAAAAATGAATACACTATTCTGAAATATATGATATGAGAAAAATAATGAAAAAAATTAATTCTTTTGCAATGTTTTCTATTCTATATAATCAGATAACAAATTATAAAAAATCTTAATTCATTTTCAATATTGCTCTATACTTTTCAATTGCCTCTTCTTTTGTCAAATTTTTTTTGCATAAAAACGACATCATACTTATTCATCAATTTGGAATTGAAATTGAAATCATGATCTTTTACTAGTTTCATCGGAACATCAATAAACGCAGTTTGGCATTTCTCTTCCTTCTTGTATTCTTCGGAAGCAACAACATAAAATATAATAGCATCCCACTCTACTGTGTACTCATTATTACACCGTAACACATTACGTACGGTCTTAATAAAATTTTTAATAACTTTATATATTGCCAAATTGACATCAGTTCCATATTTGTAAGAAACCCATTTTGTCAAATCAGTTGTGGTAACACAATCTTGTAGCATTGTTGATACTTTTGAATATCTGTTTTGGGTTATATCAATATTAGGACCAATAACTTTATCAGTATATCTTGATGCAAAATCTATCAAACTTGCAGCAATGGAAAAATCACCGTTGAGAACTTTAGATAAATCGAAAGGATTTCGATTATCTATGACTGCGTAGACTAAGTTGATTTTTGGATTAAGTATTCCTCCGTATCCAGAGGTTGGTTGTAAAAGATGATTTTATTGATACCATCAAGAACTACAAAATAATCTAACTTAGTATTCACTACAAGGAATGAATTCGATTTTTCTGCGTAGATGTAGACTATATGTGGTTGGCTTAGTTGGACTGCAAAACTGTCATCATAACGGTAAATTTGCTTCGGTGCTGGGCATTTTAAAGATGCAGTATTGTTTTCTAAAAACAAATTATAAATAATAATTATGTTAATATTTTGCATATATTATACTACAAATAGGTATGTAATGGTGACTTACTTTCAGCTTGGACTTGTAAAGAGCTCACCGCATAGAGGGACAAAATAATTACAAGCAACTTCATGATTCAACACATGAAATGAATGTTTTACTAATGAGTTTTAATGGTAGGTTTATATAGTAAATTGAGAAATAGTTTGTTTGATTCTTGTCATTCTTTTAAAAAGAAACATTCACATTATACGTGAAAATGAGTAAATATTAAAGACATGTGAATCGTCATAATTAAAATTTATTTTTTTACATTGTTTTAGTTATTACTATTATAAAAAATATCCAAAGGTTCAAAATGATATTTAACACTGGTTTATTTATGTAACAGATTTTTTTCTCTCTCGCGACTGCAATAGTCTTGAGATGCGCGCGGCTGGAGTATTTTGATGCAACTGTGATATATCGATTTACAAAAGATAGAAAAAGTAAAAAAAATGGCAGAGAATAAACTAAATCAACTTAAATTTAACCGATATTTGCAAAAACATTTATTTGACAATAATTAATAACGTATTATAAAGAGATAATATAAACATGATTCATTATGTAGATAAAATTTAACTATAACACTTACTTATTATTGCTTTATAAAACGTTTTCTGTTTGCTCTTTTCTTCAGTAATGTTTATTTTTAAATGTTTTTATATAGTCTGTAGATTGACAAAATTGAGTGAGGGAGATGCGTATTTGGCGGATTATATGATTACTTCTTGAAGTCGAAGAATTGTATGGCAGTGCGGCTGGGTGTGTTCGTTAAGCAGTTTTGTGGCCATTGTTTGATTTTAAAACTATTAGTGATTTTATTAAGTGGTTGGCAAAGAAAATAATTGGTTTTGAAATTGCGCGCACGTGTTCCTTGTACCTGATTTTAAAAAAATTGTTAGTTTATCCAATATATTCTATATAGATGGGCAGGAGTTATAGGTTAATTTATTTATTCCGCTGAATTTGTGGATGTTTGATGAATTTATTGGGTTTTTAATTTTATGAAGAATTTTGTCGTTTGCTTAATATGCAATTTTGAATTTAGTTTTTCAAATATTTTTATTTTTTGTGGATATTATAGTCGGTATAGGTAAATATTAGGTATTTTGTTTTAAGAGATAAGCAGAAACTGTTTTAATTTTTGTTCTTGTGTTTTATTTTAGTTTGGTCTTTGGTGTTATATTTGTTTTCGATTGCTATTCTTTTGCTTTTATGAAATTTTAATTTGTGTTGTTCTATTGGTAGTAGTGTGTTAATGAAACGATAGAATGCAAGTTTAAAGTTAAAGTATCTTAATGCACTATCCAAAACACATGTTAAAAATCTAATTGTATATTGATAGTTTGGTGTTTTTGAATGAAAGTTTTTGATCAAACCAATTAAAATAAGTTATTTTAATGCGCTACTCTGAGAAAGATAATGACACTCATTTTTACGAAAATGTATCAAATTACATTTGCGCGCTTTTTTTTCCGCGCGAACTAATTACTTATAGCGCGCATTATTTTCTATATAAAGAAAGAAATAATGTCCGATTGTAAAACCTAGTAAATATAAGTAAATAAAAGTAAAGCCGTCTCAAGTCTTATTACTTCTCTAACTTGACCCAGTTAACGATACCAAAATCTCATCGCCCCATCCACTCCAAACCACGATTACATTGCGATACACGAATTCCTAAACACTACGTATGCATAAAATCTTCAACGTCGTAAAGTCTATCCTGTCCTAAGCTGGTGTCTTTGGAAGTCCTTGCATTTCAACAGGGAGCGCCTCAGTTCGGTCATTTTAGTCGAGCCGTCAGTGCCATTAGTTGCAACGTCGGGTAGCCCAAGCAGTGAACGTGTTCCCTCATTTATATTTGTGAGCTGAGTCCGGTGAAGCCAAAACAGCACACTCCAAAATAAATGCAACATTAAAAACATATATAAATTAATAAATAAATTACAGAACGTTATACTAATACCTATATTAAAATTCTTATTTTCTTAAAATAATTTTTTTAAATATTCTAAAATTTATGGAAAGAACTTTTGCTACAAAAAATAACATTTGAAAACTTTCTTCTACTACACAATAAATACACAGAATTAGCATCAAAATTGCTCAGTCTCTCAAACTTAAAAAATAATAAACTACAGTCTATTATATACAATAAGAAAATTACTATCGAACAAATATTTTTCATTATTTAAATCCTAATTAAAAGTTCAGATAAAAGGAAACAATGGTTAATGAGAGAATTTCTGAAACATTTTTAAGATAAGCCGGAGTATCTCAAAGGCATCAGAAAATAAAGATCCAAGCATGGCAAGCATGGCAGTAGTCTTCAAAACCACCCTAATCAACATCAAAACTAAACATAAGAGTGCAAAACTAATATAAATAAAAGTAAATCAATTCAAGTAAACATTACTCTATAAAAATAACAGTGTCCTAAAGTTACTTATATAGGCGTTTTAATTTCACAGTCGCAAATTTGAGTAAAAATCAAGTTTCAATTTTTTGACTAAAAAAATTCTATCTCAAAAACCAAATGGGTTAAGAAAATTGGAATAGTAATGTCGTATTGAGCAATTCCTATTTAATTGAGTGAACATAGTTTTATTTCATTCCAAATGTATGCCAACAAACATAAAAAATAACAAATGTTAAAATGCAAAATAAATAAAAACTAATTTCTGTACTCAATGTTGAGTTAAAATAAATCAGCGGCAACTTTGATGCAGGTATGTTTCCTATTGCTGGAGGCATCTAGAACTGGTAGCTTGAGGCAAAAGTTGTTTTTGATTAGAATTGGAAATTTAATTTTCTTAACGTTGATAGGAACATTTCTTGCTGTATATTAACCCTGAAAGGATGTTTAGTTATTATAACATTGTAATATATTATTTGGTGCAAAATTATAAATGACAGCAGTATAATTCAATTCCTATATAATATATTATAATACCCAACAATATTTTAACATGACATTTATTTAAAAATATTAGTGTAACTGAAGCGTTGAGATTGTTGCGTCTGTTTGTGCTCAAGTAATAGAGACTAAAATGCATGTACAGTATCTTGACAGCATATGAAGAGGTAAGTCTTTTTTTCAACAAATTTAACTACATATATATTACCTAATGTTATTTCCCACAAGTGATGCGTAATCAATTCTAGTGTGCTTCATCTCAAAAATCTCTATCTTTTACTGCAGCAACTAAATATTTGCGCCACTAATTATAATTAAAGAACAGAATAATTAAGACAACCACTAAAAAAATTATCAAAAATTATCAAATACGGATTTGCATACAACTGACAAGTTACCCATATTTTTTAACAAGTAATATACGTTTTTCACGTATTCAAATAATAAAAAAATGTTGATTCCTGCTAACAAATCCATGGCAGTGCTGTAGTTTAAAAGATCCACGTTTAAAGTACAAAAAAGTTGTAATTGATAATAATAACATTTGTACCAAACTTTTAAATTAATTTTTGAATAGATAATATTATCAAAAAATGCGTAAATTACTATAAATGTAATCTGTATTTAATATTTTTTTGTCAAAAATGGATACACTATTCTGAAATATATGAATTTGAGAAGAATAATGGAAAAAAATAATTGTTTTGCAATCAGATAACAAATTATAAAAAAAATTCATTTATTTTCAATATTGCCTCTTTTGTTAAATTTTTCTGCATAGAAACAACATCTTATAACTTATTCATCAATTTGAAATTGAAATTGAAATCATGATCTCCCACTAGTTTTATTGGAACATCAATAAACGCAGTTTGGCATTCCTCTTCTTTCTTGTATTCCTCGGAAGCAACAACATAAAATATAATAACATCTCACTCTACTGCGTACTAATTATAATAAGTACGTTAATGAGTACATTATAATAATTATTAGACTGTAACACATTATTTATTATGTTTATTATATTGTTATTAATAGCATAGAATGTTTTCTTGGCATTAGTGTCATTTTTATAAGAAACCCATTTTGTTAAATCAAGTGTAGTAGCAAAGTCTTGAAAAAATGATGAAGTTTTTGAATATTCGGGTTGAGTTGTGTCAATATTAGAACCAATAATTTTATCACTGTATGATAGTGCATAATCAATCAAATTTGCAGCAATAGAAAAATCTTCGTTTTTTGTGATAATGTAGAGTAAGTCAGTTTTTGGATTGAATATTCCTTTGAATCCAGAATTTGTATGACCGCTGATAATGGTTTTGTAAAACTGTCAGGAACAATAAAATAATCTAATTCAGTATTCAATACAAGAAATGAATTGGATTTTGCTCTGTAGATGTAAACTATGTGTGGTTGGTTAAGTTAGACTGCAAATCTGTCATCATAGCGGTAAATCTGCTTTGATGCTGGGCATTTTGAAAATACAGTATTGCTTTTTAAAAACAAATTATAAATAATAATTATGTTAAAATTTTGCATATATTATATTACAAATAGTAATGTAATGGTTTCTTACTTACTTACTTACTTTCAGCTTGGACTTGAGAAGTGCTCACCGCATAAAGGAACAAAATAATTACAACCAACTTCATGGTTTGTCTGAAACAAATAAATGTTTAAATAATATTGGTAAATTTATATAGTAAATTAAAGAATTTTTGACATTCTTTTTAAAAGAAATATTCGCATTATACGTGAAAGTGAAAAAATATTCCAGTCATATAAATTGTCATAATTAAAAATTTTTTTTCTACATTGTTTTAGTTATTACTATCATAAAAAATATCGCAAGGTTTAAAATTATATTTAACACATTCACGTCGATTGTATTATCACTGGTTCTCACAAATCTGCGCTGTTCACTAGTTTTTCTTTCTTTTCTCATACGCGAGATTCGTGAGATCAAGCATAATTTTTTGTTTAGCAATTGTGTATTAATTATTAATTATGTATTATGTAATATAATAACTACCAAGAAAATTAAATGGTAAAATGGAAATGGCAAAATCCGCACTATGTAGTGGGGCACATACAACATGCAAATTCTTTCATAAACTGATTAAAGTACCAAACAAAAAGCAATGTTTCTTACATTTAACAGAATGTTAGTTATGCCAACAAATCAAATGGAACAAACATGCCAAACATCTCTACAAAAAAATAAAATTAAAAGACTTTTTTTAAAAACTATGTTCTAAGTTTATAGAAAGTGAAGAATTCAAGAATAACAAGACACTGCAAGAAGTCACAGTTCTTAACCGGAAAATGCAGACAACTTGTTAATCTTATTTAGAAAGAAAATTACTCACATCTATCAACTGAAACTCTGAAAAAATAATTTAATTTACTTGATTGTTTTGTTATCAAAGATTCTAGCTAATTTGAAATTTATATCAAATTACGACATAATCTTATATTATTATATATTATATCCCACACAACTAAAAATTAATTGGAATATATAGATATAATCCACAATAAAATTAATCAAAATATTAGCATTTAGAACATGAAGCAGAGATAGAAAACACAACCGGTGCTCCAGCAGTTGGGCTACATCGCCCATTTTTACTCAGAGCACTTATATTAAAAGCACTTCATTGATATAAAAAAGTTAATAAGGAAAAAAAAAGGTTAAAGTTTTGTGGCGTCGAATTCAATCACTTCCTGAGAAGAACATATTAAACCGACTAATAAACCAGTCAAAGCAAAAACTTAGAGAAGAGACAGATAATTTCACGACTATTTTACTAACATAAGTAAATATAATAATTCAATGTGAAAACCAGTGAAACACTCACAGAAATATTCAATTCTAATGCCTCGAATTCCAAAAAGTTCACAATGTTTGTAGAACACTTAGCGGAAGTGTTTAACCTAGATGTTTCTGAAATCAAAATTAAAAATGCCTTAACAAATAATTCCAACAATATAAAGAAAATAAAAATAAAACTTCAACAGAAATACAAAATTAAAATTAGTTTCTGAATGTTTAAAAAATTTTAGGT
This sequence comes from Diploeciton nevermanni, assembly GCA_027575565.1. NCBI lineage: Eukaryota > Metazoa > Arthropoda > Insecta > Coleoptera > Staphylinidae > Diploeciton > Diploeciton nevermanni. The sequence goes on from JAODIE010021801.1 coordinate 27,740, forward strand.
TGATATCATCTCCCAAAATACTTAATTTTTAGGAAAATATTAGTGCTACTAACTTAAATCTTCAATGTCATGCTTAGATACAAAGTAATATCTTATTAACTCAAAATAACAAAGATTCTGGTAACAAATCAAGAAAAAAATCTCTAAAATTGTTAAATTTGTCCATAACTTTATTACTAATTATTTTGCACTTTGTGAAAACCTTCTTTAAAGAATAAATGCCAACTCCAACATAGACTTTCTTTCAGCGATTTAAATTCTAAAAATTTTTTTTTATTCATCAACAAACACATAGAATTAGCAACAAAAATACTTAATTTCTCAAACTTAAAAGAAAGTGAAGTGCAGTCTTTTATCATCAAAAGCATCAAAGAAATACATACCAAAGAAATTTTTTGCAATATTAAAATTTTACTTAGAAGATAGAAAATTTAGAACAACGGTTAATGAGAGCACGTCTTGAATATTTTTGATACAAGTCTAAGTACATCAAAAGCATCAGACAAGATCTACGCATGGCAGTAATTTAACTTAACCAAATTTAGAGCTAGACACAAAAGTGCAAAACTAAAACAAATGGAACTAAATCAACACAGTTTTACGCTAAAAAAGGAACAGTGTTTTAAAGTTACTTTTAATAACTAATCTCAATCTACTAATTATTTAAAAATGCATTTAGATGAAAAATGGAATTAAAAATAACTTAAATAGTATAAATTTGCCGGTTTGCGCTCTTTTCACTTCTGTTCATCTACGTCACAAGATGTGATAAACGTTATCGCATCCGGTAGAGTTGTAATTTTGTAGTATTTTAATGAAAGAAAGTTAGGGAGGGTGTTGGTGGCAGCGTCGAGTAGTAGTATGCTAGTGTGCATACCTGTGTGAAGTTAGTTAGGGGTGTGTTAATTAAATAACCACTGAACAAACCAGACAAGAGATGCGGTAAACGTAGTTGGAAAAAAACAGTGTGGTTATAGAAATATTTTAATTTTTATTCAATTTTTAATTAGTTTCTTATTTGATTATAACCCCAGGCATAACTACTGATGCCATTATTTGAAATACATATTTTGCCACTATTAAACATATTTTATATTGTACGGTAGTATAAACCTACAGGTGAAACCTACAGTTTCTTGGCAAACCAAACTCATCCTGTTGTCTTTAAGTAGCTTTTTATAAATTCTACACTGTTCAGGCATTTGCAAAATTGATTTGCAACGCAATGTGGTAAAAATCGATTACCATTTTAATTTACTCCTACAATTCTATTTTCAAGGGAATATGCTTCTTCAATTGTTTAAATTTTATAAAGTTTTTTTTAGACATTTTGTTCAGTTTATTTTCTCCATGCTTTTCTTCTTTGTTTCTTTGAGCCCCAGGTATTCAAGTCTTAATTACGCATTGGCCACATAAACGCTACACAGTTGTTTCTGCGGTCACGGTCGCCGAGGCCTCTTTGTGCTAAATGCAATGTGGTCCTGACTGTGCCAAATATTTTTTAATGTTTTTTTTATAAGGAATAGAAGCGGATTAGCAGGAAAATGGAGTGTGTCGTTTCTGAAGGAACTACACTAGCATGCAGTTGTATTTTTTGTTCTTCAACGTTGGGCATTAGAATGTAAAGTGGCAGTATATATTTCCAATTTTTTTATATACATTTGTTTTATTTATTTATTTATTATGTAGCTAGGTTTTGTTACAGTTTTTAGCAGAAATGCAAATAGGGTCTGAGAACTTCTCGGTCACGATATGCCTAAGGATTATGGTGCGTAATAGAATTAACTCTATAAACTTTTATAAATAATAATAATAATAATAATTAGAACAATAATTATGTTTACACAACTTAACGCAAACAACTGCAGATTGCAATCGATCTGTTGTTTTACAATGCCGGCCAATAGAAAACTGACATAATCATCTTGGCGACAAAGGTTATCGCTAGCATCCGCCGTATTCAAAAAACTTTACACACATTTATATGCCTGCAACAAAATTAAAGAATCTTGGGTATCACTAAAGTCACAACTGTTTTTTGACTCAGCTACAATCACACACTGCCAACAGACGGAAACAACGTCGACGCAAAATCCGCGAAGAAAGCATGGTCATCTCAAGGATCAACAAAGACATACAATGTTATTTACTCAAAGTAACAAAGCAAATTATATGGGCTACTACAGTGCAAGATAGACTCCAAACATTGATAAGTGGTCTATAAGCCAACTACGAGTTAACCATCCTAGTTAGCCACCTTTGATACTACCAAACACCAATGATGAATTCAAACACAAATGTTTTTTAATGCCAGGACACTGAAAGAGAAGAACAGTACCTAGAATCTATTATGCTTCAAAAATTGTTGGTCAATCCC
>JAODIE010021812.1:0-29467 GCA_027575565.1 Diploeciton nevermanni
GTAAGGAAGTAAGAACGTGGATGTAGATTGAGGGTAGAAAAGTTGACTGAGTATTGATAGAAATAAAGTTGACAACATTCCTAACACTTACATCGACCACAATATCCAACAACAAAATATTTAAATCAGACAATAAATATCTAAACATACAAATTAACAAACTAAAAAACCCAAAACACCTCGAAACACTTCCAAGTACACCTCACCCCATTCCATTCACCCCCAAAAACATATTAACACACATATCGCACAAAAACTCATACTGAAAAAGGAACAAACCGAAAACGTTTTACACATGATTAATTAGCAAGTGTCAATGTAAATATGAACATCAGACGTTTCGTGAGCGTAACTAAGGATTCGCTCATCAGTTATTCATTAAGCCCAGTGACGGAGATGTTCGTGCTATACTTCCTCCGTGTCGTGATGCAATGATGTGAGAGAGCCCTATAATGCCAAGGCGTACGCTGTGGCAAACTGACACGTTGCTACGTAACTCTCGTGTTGGGTCGCCGAGTATGCTAAAAATTAACGTGGAATTGTCTCCTCAACGCCTTGGTTAAATCTTAGAAGCTGGCTGTTTCAGCCAGTCTCAGATAAGGTATCGTAGGAGTGGATATTGTGAAAATGGATTTTCTTGTAACAGAACATAAAATGTTTAAGGTAACTACATTGACTTAGTTAATATATATCAATACTGAACTTATGTATTCAAATTTCAGAATCCTGATAAATTACCTCTCAATGAGGTGTTTCTTAAAATGCCTAAAAGGTGTCTTCTCAATATAGATGAGGGAGAAACAGTAAGCAAATTTCAAGTTCTATAATCTCCCTATTCTGTAAATTGCCCAAGAAGTTTGTCTGCATCAATTTTTAGTGTTTTGTAGATGCAGGCAATGATTTTTGTACAACATATTTTTTGCACACAACATAACTATAAATTTCTTCTACAAAGTACAAACATCGCGTGGCTCCTTATTAGATAATTGCATACTGTGATTTTCATGCTCTAATTTCTTTATTCAGTATCCAGCGATTCATGGGGAATTTATTGATGGTAGATCCTTCACATGCTACCAGGAATATTGCACAGAACTTGAAGAATCTGATGAGAGGATTGAAGAGTACAGAAACAAAACATTAAAATTTGTTGAAGATTTGGATTTTCTTCTGAAAATTAACTATCAACAGTTCTGGTGCTACCTTGTGACTTATCCTCCTACATCTATAATACTGAAGAGTTATTTGCTTTACTTCACACCTGAATTTAAAATAAATACACTGCATGAAGGCATCAGAGACCTTTTAGAATTGGTTCACATGAAAGTTCAACATATTTTCTGCAGGATATTCACTTTTAGAGAATCACCATATGAATTTATGGCCCCACATACAGTGCTGGAACAATTAGAAAAGTGTAATCTGTTGACCTTTTCCACATTCACTAATCTGGCATTGGCTTTTCACAATACTTGCCCACGACTTGTTGATAAAGTGCACAAGTTGTTTTCCCAAAATGATATTAGTAAATATGATGCTCTGGTGGACCATTTCCTTGATCACTTATGGCATGTAAGCCTGTGATGTTTGGAGACACATGGGTCACTGTAATTTAATTCTGTCTTTCTTTAGGTGCTTGAAATGCTGCATTGTTACATTTGTGGTTTTAATGTTGATGCAATTATAGTTCCAATTGCTCTTGATCCTAAACCGACATATTTTGATCCCAAATGGTACAAAGAAGCTTTATTGCATTATATGGAAGCCTTGATATTACTTGCTGCCATGTTAAAGCATAGCATTCCAATGACTGAAAAGACTATCAAGATTGGCATTCCAAATCGTATAATTTCTTTCTACAACGAAGTGTTTCCATATGTATATAAAATAATGTCGTATCTACGATCGGAAGAGAATGATTATGCTTCTACAAGGAGGTGTATTTATGACATTATTGCTAGAGCAAGAAAAGAGTCGATTGCATGTTTGAATATAATAATTACAAATTTAATTCAATGTGTTTCAAAGGCCAAGTATGTGTGATAAATATATATCACATTCTGATACATTCCATTCTAATTGAGATTATTTCGATTTGAATTAGGACTAGTGATGAAAAAGTCGCCTGCGTGGAGGACTTTCTGGCGATCATGGGCGCAGCCCTAGAGGGAGATTTGTTTATTTTTGATTATCACTGTACACACAACATGGGGGAGCAGACTAGACAAATAGTGAATATTTATCCTGAACTGTGAGTTATTGTTCAATTCACGTACCTGCTTTTACATTTACTGCTGCACTTCGAACTAACGACAGTTTTGTTATTAGGGATTCCATGCACACCAAATACATCCACGAATGTCTAGAAGCTCTTCCAGCATTGGACCGCATCTATCAAAGGAAAGAAGCAGCTGAAGTGGCCCGTGCGCAGCACGAACTATCCAACGTAACATTGTCATCAAACACGAACGCTCGAGAATTTGTCGAACCAGTAGATAATGGGTTTAGTGAAGATGAAATCAACATACGAATCCAAATTGTCGAGGAAACAATCCCAGATCTAGGAGACGCATTTATTTTGGCATGTTTGCAAGAATGTAATTTTGATCCAGTGGCTGCAATAACACTATTATTAGATGGCAATTTACCACCATTTCTCTCCGAAATACCGCGAAACGCTATTCGAGTTCCAGAAGACACGCCACCGAAGCCAGCAATGCCAATTCTGGCTTACCGCGGGAAGAAGCCCGGAGCTATTGATGCTGATACGATCCTGAATGAAAAGTCCGACCGAGAGTTAAAAGATATTATTCTTCAATCCGTTCATGAAGACCTGTATGATGATGACTATGATGACCGCGATGAACACCAAACCATAACTGCTCCGTATAATAGAAGTGCGAGTTCCTCCGAAGAGGAAGAAGAAAGCAATCCTCCAAGTGGTTATACCAGGCAGCATGAATCTCTGCACATGAATAAAAAACGAGATGGTTTTCGCCCATTTTGTGAAGATCCCGCCAAACTACGCGAGCAGCGCGAAATGGCAAGACGCAATTTCCATGGACGAGGCTCGGGCGGTAACAGCCGTGACGTGATTGGCGGTGCTAAGGGCCAAGGGCAAAACGAACAGGTTCTCAGGAACAGAAATAAAAAAACGGCAAATAAAGCAACTAGCGGAAATCACAATAGAAAAAAGGGAGCGCTCTGGAAGGCATCTCGTGGCATGTTTTAAATAATTTTTATATTCAGCGCATGCATGGTCATCGATGAATGCTTATTTTGAATACACACTACCAGGATGTGTCTAACATAGTTTTAGGCTTAAAAATTGAATTATGCAGGCTGCGCTTATTAGTAATATCACGTAATACACAATCATTTCTATTTAAAAAATGATGAATTTAATGCAAAGAAGGCTAAGCTATACGTAACGTACGGGCCTGTTATTTCATACAAAAATATACATGGCGAAATAAATATTTAATTAAACCCAATCAGTAGTGTTTAATATGAGTTAAACACTATTCGCTTCCACGATTACCTCTTATCTTTTCAAGATTTGCCCATGCTTCCTCGATTGAAATGGATCCATCCGCTCGACCTATGAATATACGGCAAAAAGTAATCAATTATGCCACATACCCAAGTAAAAATGCAAAATATTTGTATATATCTTTACTTGAAGATGGTTCTGCAACTAGTAACACTTTGGTGCTTTCTCCTTCAGGCATGTCTTCATCTAATGTAATTGCGTTTGCCACTACATCAGGGTTTTCAAGGAGTTTGCTGTGTAATGAACCTGTTTGGAAATATAAATTGGGAATTACAAGCGGTATTGAAGGGCAACAAACAATTCCTAATATTTATTACATTGGTCAAGAAAAAGAGGTTTTTGCTTAATCCTATTTGTTTGGGTAAGATCACCTTTCGATTTTATTGCTTCTCGTTGAATAAATTCTGTGTGAAAACATCTAATCATCTAAAATATTTATTGAACGGGATTAGGTCAACTGCAATTATTGAGAGCAAGAGGCTGCATTTGAAAAAATTCATGCATTCTTGAAAAAATAATTTATTTTTGGTTATTCTTAGCATTTTATCTGTAAGTGTTTCACCATTGAAATGCTATTTTCAAATATCATATGAACTGGATGTCCTGGCTCAATTCTGTTTTCTATACTGGATAAATCAAGCGCTGCAACAAGGTGCATCATGAAAACGACGCACTTTATTCATTATAATCCAAAAAATAGTTTAGATGATTGCATTGCAATGTAAAAAAAGAGAAAGGTGACTTACCCCAAAAATGACTGTTATACTGGTGTTGCGCAGGAGACGCGACTGAATTATCCGCTTAACTTCGACCTATAAATGGCCGCCTTAACTAAGAGGATTTTTATTGAGGAATTGGGTTTAACTGATACTCGAATGAGACTGATTAAAAGTGGACTGGGACTTTAATGATAGACTGATTTTTATATTGTCTACCGCCTGGACGTTACCTATGCACGGCAAACTAGACCGCCTTTTAGAAACAAAGCACAAACGGTAACGTCCAGGCTCTCTAGATTGATTCAAGAGCTTGGGACTAGCGCCGGTGACACCAGACCGATTGCAATCGGTAACAACTGGAGCAAAACTGATTTCACAGTTGGTTTATTTTTTGTGTCAAACAGTACTATAAATAAACTGCTGGAATGAATAATGTATTTAATTAAGATAATTGATTATATACTTACCATTACACTTGTCTAAAAAATATTATTCTGGTTTTGTCTGAAATCTATACAACATATTCTCCATCTATGGAGTAAACATGCATTACATTGTGTACCACCACATGATTTTGGTAGCATCTATTCAAGCATTACATTGGTTTGGATTGCAATACATTGTCTCCAGTATTTTCTTGGGTGTCCACCTTCATTTTCACTCAATATATTGCCACTTTAAACATATAGAAAGACTATCACTATTTATTTTGTTCTTTGAAAATATTGAAACAAAAAACAATTAGATATCTCAATATTTACCTGACTTGTGTACTAATGCTGCCAATATCTGAGGTTCAGTTATATTCCGATGGAGCTTAGGCGCCTTGCCAACATGCACAATTTCTTTCCTTCTTAGCGTTACTTGAATTCTTTTAAGCCGCAAAATATCATACTCCCTCTTCCTTTCTGGTTGCCTGGATTCTTCATGCATTGTTGAAGTCTACAAGTGATAATGTTAGTTTGTTTTATGTTCTGTCTATATAAAAAAAATATTTATTGCAATTAAATTGTTATTCTTTGGTTCACTGAAAGTGTTTAAGGTTTATAGTAAACTTAAATCGTTTTCCAATTATATGCATACCACCTACCGTTTTCTTCTGTTTTCCGACCAGGCCTACTAGGCATTTGCAAGAGCAGCAAGCAGCAGCAAACCAGCACCATCGTAAGCCATAATCGGCTATGGCAGTCACCCGAGTCATCTCATGTTATTCAAAATGGCCTTAGTAACTCGGCGTATCAGTAGAGGCGCTGCGGAATGCGGAGACATTTCGTATTTCAAAGCGTTTCAATGTAATTTTAAAATAGGTATTTATAAAAAGTTTTCGGTACGAAAATCTTATACATTAATGCCTCTAATCAAAACAAGTCAAACTAGAAGCGATGCTTGCTTGCTTTTGCGTCAAATACAATGATAAGTTCATAAGTTCCCATGCAACTGTTTAGTCTCACCTAAATATGTCTTTGATTCATGATATATGGCATACTAACATTAACATTATTTTCAACAAATTTTAGCACTCTTATGATCCGATATAACCATTCCGAGGCCTTCATTTGTCAGTTGAAGCGTATGTGCTTGGTGGTCCTAACCTGTAAGATTTCATTCAAAATAATCTCAGTTAGCCCATCAAAATCATGAGTGGGCCTAAGAAAAATCTTCAACGGCAAAGCAGAGCGCAACAACCAAATTTGCATTTGGACAGAATTCTTGAACAAGAAGTCGTAATAGTTCCAAAGATAAATATTAGGGCATCAACAGGAAACCATACACAAAATGTGCCAACCAACAGCACAAGCAGCAATTGTTTGGTCTCCATAGCACAGCAGAATGGAAACAATTCAGGATCAAAGAAGGAAATCCCAGATGCCATTAACCCTAAGGCACAAACAGCATTGACTAGTGAAGTGGTAACTGGAGAATACATACTTCAGCAAATATTATTAAATTGCCTTAGTACAGTTTTTGCCATTAACTTTTAGGTAACAAAATATGTTAATTTTCCACACTCCATAGCAGTATACCAGAATTTAATATCACTTAACATAGGTAATCAGTGTGATCCAAAACATACAATTTCAAGAACTGAAAATTGTAATTCACTTCCAAGTGATGTTGAACCAAGGTTGGCAGATTACCACATTCCAAAACATTTAACGGAACTACATCATTTACCAACTCTGGGACCTGTTGTTAATGTACCAGTCAAATCATTAAATGAGTGCAGATGTTTGGCTCAGTCAAAACGCTAATGGCAATGAAATTAAGTCGTTACTCTTCTCTCTAATATTATTATGCAAAATGATTAAAGAATATTACAAGGTATATTGTTGTACTGATTATTGTACGTGTTTGGATTGAAGACATACATGAATCGAATATGTTTGAACGTTTACGACGTAAGCGCTTGCTTATAATTCCATTCTGCTGCTTCAGCATATTTGCGCGTTTCAGTTGCTTCTCGTTGCCTTCGTGTGTTTAATTCTAAATTATGCGTTGCTGAGAGATTCTGTAGGGTGTCATTGTGCATTAAGCACTAATCAAAATAATCATATTCCATGTTTTTCTTCAGAACGTTTACACAGCATTTTTTTGAATTACCCGCCTATAGCTGCCATTTTATAAATGGCTGTGGCGCGGAGGTGGCATCGGTCGTGACTAGACTTATCTTCGGCGGTATGGGAGTAAGTCTATAATATTCAAGCTCTATGATGTCAAGTGCATGGTTGGGGGAGCATCGGTCAAAGACGGCTAGCACCGGTAGTACCATACCAGGACTGTCAGGTTCCTACGCGTCTTCACGGACCTGTTGTGACTCGAATGAAAGTTTTCTGGATATATGGTACCGCTATCGCGTGTTTGCACTCTTTCGGTAACCCACGAAGCCCATCGGGCACCTCGGAATTGACATTTCTCGCCATAATGGCAAGCAACAATAACCGCCGCGGGATAGTTACTGCCAGATCGCTCTACGAGCTTAGCTTGACTCGCTCGTGGATGGTCTTCACAACAGACGACCGTTTCAAGGATAAGGACTTTCGTAACGTGCCTGATAATGTGTTATTTGACTTTTATAATATGGCAAGTAACCTCGTCTCAGATTTCATGAACACTTGTAATAATTTTCTCTTTGAACTTGCTTTGATGCAGGACTGTTCTTCTTACATTACTTGTTTTCATTTGGCAGATGTTTGACCAGGGACAACTGGCAATGCTTTTGGGGGAGTTGCATGATTGGCAAATGTTTGCCAGAATGCTTACATTTAAACCATGCCGAGTTGACCTCTTACGAATGTTCCAAGCATTGCTTAATCATGATTGCCATATGTGGGAAGATTTGATGCTAAGTTATATGAAACATGTTAGTGAGAATCTCGATAATATTGAACAGTCCATTGAGGTTGGCCTGCACTTTGCAGTCTTTCTCTGTGAGGGTGCCTGGTACAAATGTGCTCATGATCTCTTAAACCACCTCCAAGAATATATTAGTCAATGGAATGCATCCAACACATGGAGGAAAAAACTTATTTCCTTGGAATTTCTTCAAAGGTAAAATGATCTTTTTGTTGGATCCATTTGTTGGCTCCAATTGTATGCAGATTAGTATGATTAACCTACCTCTTGTGTCACAATCCTCTTGCTTTATATAACAAAACGTTCCAGGCGTATGTTTGTCGAAGCCAATTATGCTTTATTCGATAACGCTAAACGAACGTTGGACTCTAGTAACGTGCTTCAACAAGCTGTAGAGAATGAAGCGCAGAGGACAAGTAAGAAGCTTCCAAATTTTGCGTCTCTCTATGCGACTTTCACTCATTTATTTACGCTACGCGGAGAGTATGACCAAGTAAGTATTCCTCTTTCTAATAAAAATAACGTCTTTATGATACTGGTGTGCAATTGCAGGCGTTTGAATGGGGTATGAAAGCAATAGCCTTACTCAACTCAGACATGCTGAAAAGGTCAGTTGTGTAATTTGCTCACATATTCATTTTTACTACGTTTATTATATTTTAGCACGAATTTGTTTGTACTCAAAACAGTGGCAAAAGTTTGCGTGGTAAAACGGCGCTATTCAGAGGGAAATTTTCTGATTCAACAAGCGCTGATGCTGGCGACCGAGCTATACTCGTTGGACATGCATCCTTCCTTCGCGGACACGCTAATGGTATACGGCTTCTTTCTGCTGAACTCCGATAATATTGCGGAAAGCGTACAGATTTATAAGAAAGCATTAGATGTGCGTTTGTCTGTTTTTGGAACAAACAATATGCACGTTGCCTTCGCCTATGAAGAGCTCGCCTATGCTCTCTATGTTAACGAATACAGTTCTGGAGATTTTCAAAGTGCCCTGTAAGTTCTTTATGGCAGATAAATCCTAGGTGGAACTCTATACGTTGTTTTTCAGCGAATATGCCAATAAAGCAACATCCATCTTAGAAAACTACCTTCCTGCGAATCATCTCTCCCTTGCATACACCAAACGTGTGAAAGGCTTAATCATGGAAGAGGTAGCTTTGGATATGCGAGAACCACATGAGTTTGAGCAACGAGGCATCCTCTTGTTGCAAGCGGAGATTTTGCACAATAGAGCGTTGGCCCTTTCTCTACAAACCTTTGGGCAGAACAATGTGCAAACTGCAAAACACTACGGCAACCTCGGTCGAGTATATCAATCCATGAATGAATTCGACAAGGCCGAGCGCATGCAGCTATTAGCAATTCGCATTAAAGAGAGCATCTTGGGAATGTGGGATTACGAAGTGGGATTAAGCATTGGTCATCTCGCATCGCTCTACAATTTTCACATGGATCGCTTCGAAGATGCAGAGCCATACTATTTGCGCTCTATTGAGATCGGCAAGAATCTATTCGGAGAGACTTATTCCGGATTGGTATACGATTATCGTGGACTGATAAAGGTGTACACCAAACTAGATAGACCGGAACTCGTCGACAGGTATCGTGATTTAATGCATAAGTGGTATGAAATGCGGCAGAATCCTGTCTCATTTGAACGCTATACTGACCTCTTGCCGATTAAAAAGATTGTGCAGCTTTTTCTTAATTGGGAAAGGGTCCAAAATGGCGAATCGCGGCGTAAAGAGCAAGAACTTGCATGCGTCAGTTAACTCAAGCGAATTTGTTTCATGCTTTTTAAATATTGGACTTAGACTGAACGCAAATTTCAAATCAGAGATTTTATTAAACATCTAGTCATGTTTAGAGACAAATCATTAGTTTGTTATATATATATATATATATATATATATATATATATATATATATATATATATATATATAGGGAAACTATTATTTTCAAATTGTCGTTTCAACTCAGTGACGTTGTACAGTGACTTCTGGTTATGCGGAGATTTTTTATATTGGGGGTTTTTCATTTATGTTTCTAATAATGCTCTTTAAACACTTGTGAACTGATTGCTTCGTTTATGACATTCCAGGTGAATTACATTTATTAGGATCTCTCAGAATTGTGATAATAGGCGTGTTCTTGAATTGAGTTGTAAGTTTTATAAATAATGTCGCTTTAGCTATCGTTAACTGCCTCTGTTTTTGCGGCGAGTATGGATTTTTCGCTTGGATAACATTTTCTGGGACTCCCTAATATATAATTGATGCTTATATATATTGGTCAAACATCTTTTCTCTGTTATAAGTTGGTTTAATCTACTCAGTGTCGGTATATATAAATGCTAGTCTAGTTGGTCTAGAATCGTAATACGAAACTTAGCAGAGCAGGACTATTCAAATTGAGCTTGATGTTGAGCATAAAATCGGCATATCTCAACATTGATAATGTGATAAAGCGCTTTATTCATATTGTAGTTTAATGTCCGGAAACACAATGAACTAATTACAAAGTGTTCTGTGAATATGTATCATTTGTTTTGATTGTATTTCTTAGTTAGCACACAAGGCTATCACTTTTAAGATGATTTGTGTTCATCACATGCGCTTGGCCTCGAATTGTGTGAATTTGATCCCTGCATGTTGTTTGCAAATGTTTTAACTACTGTTTGACGGCAACGCGAGCGGACTTTGACTTCAAGGGAAGCATATACGTTGAAGCTGCGATTTGTATTTCTAGAATCTAGATTATTAAAAAATAATTTGAATAAATAGGAGACATTTAATTAGATTTATAAGCACAGCGTTAGTAGTGTTGCGATGATGTAACTATTAAAAATGTTGAGATAAGTTATCACACAGCATTGCGTCTGCGTGCGCCGTTCTCTCGGAATATGTTGAATGCACTCCAAATCATCTTACTATCTTCCATACTTCCATATACTGACTAGATTGTGCTCGGGTAAGTTGCTTTGGTTACTTGCAATTGTTCAGTCTATTTCTACATAATTATGATGGAATTTTGTGTGCGTGCAATTGTAGATAATACCAAAAATGTCAAAACTGGTACGCACGTTGATTCGGACACCCAAGTCTCCTCTTCCAATTGGACCATATAAGTAAACAACGGTTATAATTAATTATGCATGCTTTGCCTCAAATCTCATATTATCTCATTATTATTTATATATCCATTTACATTAGCCAAGCAGTGAAATTCAACAATGTGGTATATTTATCCGGCGTTCTGGGAATGGATCGCAAAAGCAACAAGCTGGTTACTGGAGGAGCAGCAGTTGAAGCAAAAATGGCTCTTACTAATATGGGTAATATACTAGCTGCGGCTGGTTCTGGCTTTGATAAAGTCATAAAAAGCACAGTTATGCTTAATGACATTAACGACTTTGCCGCTGTAAATGAAGTATACACGCAATGTATGTAGAGTTACTTTCTAATTTCGTGGTTGTACTAATTTTTATTTAATGGATTTAGTTTTCACCAAAGATTTTCCTGCACGTTCAACTTTCGCAGTGGGCAAATTGCCTGCTGGAGCAACAGTTGAAATAGAAGCCATTGCAGCGTGCGGAGAAGTTGCCACGGCAGTTCTAGATTTGCCTAGTTAAATATAAATTGATGAGTAATGAGAGGTAGGATCCACATTTGGGAAAGTCTTATATGTAATAGTTTGCTTTGAGAATAAATGTGCACAATGTTATATTGTGGTCTATTTTTATATGCCTGTGTTGTTCGCAACGAACCTAACAAGGACATAGCAACTAACGCGTTTCAAATTGCTAACGAAGAATGATCTCATTTTCTTCTATTTTGTGACTGTGAATACTAATTAATTTCTACGGGACAATCGCGAAATGCGTCAATAAATGCCGGAAACGGCATTTGCTATCCTAAAATCCAATATACTTTAAACCTACGTAAGGCGTATGTTACAATATTGGATACGTTTATAAAATTATTAAACCCTATAGCATTCACGAGATTAACTAAGGTTTACTAATCATGCACTAATCGCTGCGGGGAGAACTTGGATTTTTCGCTAATTGAATTGCGAAACTATTAGTGTTAAATTTGTTTCCTGGTTGGCCGGCATACGTTTCTTTCCAGAAAGTAGATTTACCAGGTCCCACGTGTTTCTTTAATAGTGAATTGAACTCGTCCTGCAACGCACATTTCCACTTTGGAACTGGTAGAAGTTTTTATGCATCCCGGCTCGTTGGCTGTCCCATTGTCCTTGCCAATAAAATGATATCTCATAGGCGACATAGGTGTTGAATTATTCTTCGTCGACGCTCTGCTGCGGCTCCAACCACAGGAATCTCAAATTCACCATCCGTGACTTTGGGCTATCGCTGATAATCTCCATCAACCGAAGACGTTCAATTAGCTTATTTAAGCTCCTTACAACTACCGGTACAGACTCCTATACACTTTCAAAATATTCCTACAGGAGAGTTAAGAATACTCTGCTCATGAGGAGTAAACCTAACAATGTAGTATTTAGTTGAGTCTGAAATCCTGTATTGTGCCCTCTAAATATTCGCTGCAATTTTGAGATATGTATTATATGAGATATGAGTATATATATATATATATATATTAAAGAAGTCTTCGGGCAACCTATCCAACCGTTGCCCTCAACTCTGCTTGTATACTGACACAAGCTTGTCCCACACTTCTTTTGCCGTTTCATATGTGATGTGAGATCCACATTTGTCTCATTCAAACTTGAGACAAGGATGAGCTGGGCGAACGCATTTGCCTTACTAGTTCATGATATAGTTGAACGTCTGCTGCAGATGCGGTTGCTCTAACATGAGGAGCTCTCATCAAGCGTCTCGATATGAGCTTTGAAGTCCATATTTTCTGGGGTTTTTTTTTTTTTCAAAAATATCAAAAACGTTGATCAGGACCCACAACCTGTTAAATATCCAATGGGCTAGATATATCTAGCCCAACCCCCAAACGCGAAATTGGCCGTGTTCAGTCTATAGGGCTGTAACAACCGCCTCGGTGGCATACTCGGCAACGCGCCGCTGGCTTACAAGGCAGAGGATCGCGGGTTTTATCTCCGCTAACAACTCCGTTCTTGGCAGCGTTGTAGTTTAAAACCAAGCTGAGAGTCTGCATCCTGGCGAATAGAAAACGGCGCAGCTACCAGGCGGCTAGTGGTGAGAGGTCTAGTACGGCAACGATCACATACCACGACGCCCTACACCCGCAAATTGGGTACAAAAGGGTTGAGGTTGATGATGATAATGCCTAACATCATCAATCTAATGTAACAGGCAATAATGGCGTAATATAGGTACCTGTATATGAGTAATAAATGTTCCAGTTGCTAGCGCTGCGAATTTCTATAGAACTGCGGTGTTACTTTGAATGGGACTCTGCAATAAAAACGAATGATACTTCATCCATGTGTGGTGCTTCAAACTGGTGCATGCCATAGGGTTCCGATTAATAATTGTGCACCAATTAGAAGGGTTGGAATGGTTCTGTTAACGCTTACAATAGGTAAATATCGTCCATAGCAATCTTCCTCTATTTGGGGACAATGGACAAATATTTCACATTGGCTCATGTATGAAAATACGAATTATCTGAAAGCCTATCGCATCTATTTTTTTCTTCACTTGTCGCACAAAGTGCATATTGAGAGGAAATGTACAAATATTTTTACTTGCATCACATTTATTACGAACGTATGTAGATGATACTAAGCCTACGGAGGTTGCGTGCAAATATGAATATATTCTTTGAAAGAAATTGAAATTCAAGCCTGTGTGCAACAAAAGTACATCTAAATTAATTTATCCATTATCATTGATGCCATTGTAAGTTTCAAAAATTACATATACTTTACATTAAAAAATTGTAGGTAGACCTACCTAGTTGCAGGGCCCTTCTAGTAGGAGGGGGGAGAGCTAATTAATCAGCATTTTAGTTCTTAATTACATGCATATAGAAGATGGAATATGTCATGATTCATTAAAATGTTCTATTAAATATCTTAGTGTATCTACTTTATGTTAATTCAAAATAATATTCAATGATCTAATCTTTAAACAGGTTTTTAATGTTGATTGCTGTGCCAGTACCATCATTGCTACTCGTCCTTTGAAGCTCCTCCACATTCTTGATTGCACCTGTCAGTGTACTATTTTCTTCACCCTCCTTTTTCAGCATGCTGATAGCTTCATCAAATATCTTCTGTGCATCCTGTGTGTTAGATGCATATTGATCATTAATTTTCCTATACATCTCAATAAATTTCTGTGACAAACTTGGTTTATTTTGATTGAGCAAATTTACTGTTCCCAGTTTGCCCAAATGTTTATGAAAATTTCTAAAATGAATTTATTATAATTAAAGCACTTGTACTAAATACTGGAATTTCATACACCCTAATGCAGTCCTCTTTATAGAAAATTTCTCTAATTTTCATGTTAGGTACAGGTTGATCAAATTTGGGCTCATCTTTGGGTGGGAAACTTTCATAAAGGTCAAACCACATAGGTCTATCATTATAGTTCAATGCTCCTGATTGAATTAATCCTCGAGTTCTGTAATATATAGTTTATTTAATACCAAAATGTGCACATTAAAAGATTTGTGTACTAACCTAGCATAAATTGTACCAATCTTTTCTAGACGACTGTTTGCCATCGTGCTACCGATTAAATTTGCTTAATGCAAAAATTGCTTCTGGGAATACTTATCTATGGTTGAAATCGATGAAACTTATAACGATCTCTCATAGACACATCCAATGCACAGCACTCCCCACATCTACTAATATACACTGGTATCCTGGATGGAGATTGTAGAAAACGCACTAAATATCTTAACGCTATCTTAATATGACAAGTCTGCAATAGTGGTCAAATTGGACCCGCGCATGTGCCCGACGCGCTCTGCGGGTATTGGGGTCTCCGTATTGCATGTAATGTTGTGTTCCACAGTACTGTCACCAGAGGCAGTAGCGGCACTCTATCTAAACCAATGATGATCCGGATGATACCTTATTTAAGGTATAAAACATTTTGAGGCAATCATCCTGCTGGGTAATTCACACACCACTGAGTATGGAAACTTTTGTAGTTTTTCTGGAAATAACTTTTCAAATCTTGCTACCGGGTAAGTTTTTTGAAAAAGCCACGCACCTTGTTATTAGAAAACCCACTGCTTTTCTGACTTTGATAAAGAATATCTAGTAATAACGAAGTTATTACTACCATTGCCGTTGTTTTAGAAAGCCCAAGCGGCATAACTGAACATTACAATACAAAAAACATCGTTGCCTACTGGCGCAACTGGTGCCACTTCGGCAGCCGAAGTCAGAAGTGCCAACCCACACAATTCCAGTATGTAAGCAATTAAGTTATTAATTAGTGTAATTACCTAATGAAACCCATTTATCTATAAGCCGTTTAAAATGTAGACTAGCATTCTATTTTTTAAGTGTTGTCACTTTTTCAAAAAAAAAATTCAAACATGATCTGCGCGATACAATTTGAAACTTGCATAGATATAAGCTTTTTCAAATTTCTGTACCTATGTAACGCCTTTCCAAATTCGTCAAATTATCGAAGCTGCACACAATAAACTCAATCAGTTACCTCCCTCTGCCGAATTGCCGGAAAAAGAAACATGTTTTCTTCACTGCCGGCAAACAGATGTAAACGTTACGAACGCCGTTGCTGCATACCGTTGCAAATCAAACACGTGCTACCTTTTGATTTAATAATTTAATTCTAAGTAGTGTATTACTAAAACAAGTCATGATCGACTCCTTGAAATCATTCAAATCGTTAGTGAAGATAGAAACGGTTCACACTGATAACAATGTCTTTAAACTACATTACAAAATTACATCAGTTGTGTTAGTGTTCTTTTCAATACTGCTTACCTCAAAGCAATACTTTGGTGAACCAATTGATTGCAAAGTTGATGTAGCGGAAAAATCCTTAGTGAATACGTTTTGTTGGACACATGGGACCTATATCATGTTAAATTCATCAGATATGAAATGTATGTGTTTGAATGGTATCTTATTTATAATTCATATCTGTATTTTCTAGATGGACTGTTCAGTGGGCTCGGTGTCAATACTGGTACAATATCCCCACATGATAAAAGGCATCCTTCTACCAGAACTAATAATCAAGGATTTATTGTACAAAAGTATTACCAATGGGTATGCTTGTTCTTCTCTTTCCAGGCATTGCTTTTCTACATACCTCGATACTTTTGGAAGACTTGGGAAGCAGGCAGAATGCGCTTGCTTGTTAAAGATTTAGGTGGACCATTGGTGACATGTAATTGGAATGTAGAAAACAAAATGCGAATTGTTAATTACTTGATCTGTAGAAAGTATGAACATAACTGTTATGTCCTAAGATTTGCATTTTGTGAACTTTTAAACTTTTTTAATGTGGTAAGTTATGACTTAATTGGAGTACTACATTCATAATAATTTGACTTTCTGCAGCTTTTCCAAATCCTCCTAACAGATTGGTTTCTTTCTGGATATTTTATTGGGTATGGCTTATCCCTTTTCCTGGAATCTGAAGTCAACCCAATGACCTTAGTATTCCCAAAACTTGCCAAATGTGACTATCTTTTCTACGGCATGAGTGGAAGTACCCAAAACAGTGATGCACTTTGTCTGTTACCACTAAACGTAGTCAATGAGAAAATTTTCACCTTCCTTTGGTTTTGGTTTCTAATGCTTGCTGTACTGTCTTGTTATCAGCTTTTCTACCGAGCCTGCACTTTGATGTCTCGTACTTTTCGCGAGAAGTTATTGCGCGCACGGTGTCGGTACCTTTCACAAAAAACATCTGACATCATTATCGACCATTTCTCGCATGGTGATATGTTCTTCCTCGAGTTACTCTCCAGGAATGTTAATCCCATTATTTACAAGGAGCTTATTGTAGAAATTGCTAATGCCATTGGTGATCGCTCAGGTGGATTTAATGCCGAAGTTACCATTCTTGCTTAAGCATGGCAGTTGCTTAAGCATATTCAGCTATGTTATTATATACGTATAACGCATGTTACATGGTAACTGTTTATAACTACTAAAAGTTGAAGGAGAACGTAATATTATCGATTCACGTTCTAGAACGATAATTATTGCCGCTTGATTTTTCTGTCTTGTTTGTTTGTTTTTTTTTTATATATATATATATATATTTTCTGGGCTCATTGAGATGTGTTCCAATGGAATGTAAAATGAGTTCCTGTTTACTAAAATGCATTTTGTTGCGAACATTACCAAAATACACGTTTTCCCGTTTTGTTCATTTGTAAATCGCAATGTTGGGCCATCTTAATTTGATCTTTATCAACAACGACACAAACAAGTTGTTTCCTAGCGAACGCGGCAAGTCAGACACTACCGCCGGCCGAGCCCAAGCAGAAATCAAAAGTACTGAAGACCAAAGAACGACCAAAAAGGCAACACACTAAATGTACCCCAGTCTAAACATTTCCAAAGATTTATCTCTATATTTTTTTACAGCTTGAAGTAGCCCTAGTTTGGATTAGGATACCCAAGCACAAGGATACCTCCTGTGTGGGAAGATTTCCTTATTTTTCTGCTACTTTTTTGTTAATGTAAGATGCCAAATTGTGCACTTATAAATAAAGCAACGGCAAGGAAAAGTTCAAGATAAGCCCTCAAATCCAGAGCCCATACCATTCAATTTTGCTCCTTAATTGTATGCTGTATACTAGAGCTTATATATGCTTACAAATAAACACAAACAAGTAAGTTTCCAAGGAAACAGCATATTACACCACTTGTAAATTTATTGAATTCTTAATTAAATAAAAATAAGCAAATAACCTATTGTTTCATTCACAAATCACTTAATTAAATTATATATGTTGCCAAATCTAGTGTTCACATAAGAATATGCATGTTGTATTTGTAGCCCAATCAGATTGATTAGTTTCAACCTGAACATCCTCTACATCCACAGTGAACACATTCAACAATCCGACCCTGAATTAATTGAACATTATTACCAAATATATTAATATGTAAAATATTTGCCCATACCTCTTCCAATTTTCCTTTAGGAACACGACAAATGCAGTTGGTTCCAAAATTTGTGTCCCTTGTTTGAATACATCTTAAACAGCAAAGATTTTCATAACCCAATTTTTTCCACTTTGCTATAAGATTAGCATCTGCAATTTTTTCTTGAAGACAAAAGTTGTAAAGTTCCCTATTTATTGCATTTCTTCTGTAAAATAGATCGTAAATGTAACGACTTTTTTGGTGGTGAACTTTGAAAATAGGCCAAAGAGATTCTTGTTTACGTTTTCCTTCATGGGATTCTTTCTCCGCTAAGAAAAGAATACGAACATAATTTTAATATAACACAGTTTGCATGCTAAATTACCTCGTCTCATTTTCTCATCAAGCTCATCTAAGGTGGGCTCAATCAACTCCCAGCCTTCTGGTGGTTGTTTCTTGCTACGTCGCACTTTAGGCATATTTTACTACCTAGGGAAAGAATTAGAATTCAAATAGAATAATTTAAGAAACTCAATGTAGTGCTAGATTTTGTTTTGTGAATGTTTTGCGTAAGAAAATCTCGGATTGGACCATTTTCGAGCATACCGCCCCTAACCCGCTCTTGTCATAACTGTCATTTACCCTATGGTGGTGGAGGCATTTAATATAATACTTTAATATATGCAACATAATGTACATATATTATTGGATAGAATAATTTTTTTTAGAAACAATCTGTCATCATTTAAAAATATTTTTTTAAATTAATACAAATTAGTAAGACATTTTCTATACGTTATTTCTATTTGGGAAGTAATCTTGTTTTACAGTTTTTGTACTTTTTGAAGGAAGTAGATGACACTAGCGCTGTACTCGTGTCTTTTCGTAAATTTTCGCGTTATAGATGAATAACAAGCTTCCGAGTGATCATTGGCGTGTCTCTTTGGGTGCTGGGCGTTCGCTTGCGTAGCACGTTTTTGCAAGTTTATATAAATATGGGTGAAACATTACAGCTTCGCGGTACACTTTTGGGCCACAATGGTTGGGTTACCCAGATAGCCACAAACCCGAAATACGCGGATACTATTCTGTCCGCTAGCCGTGGTAAGTACAAAACTTGGTTGGGAACATTTGTCGGATATCGAAACGTTGTCATGTTAATCTATAAGCATCGGATTTATTCATGCATGTTGACTCTGAATGGACGTAATTGTCAATCTTAATGGTCTCACTTCAAAGAACGGTTTTGTCCGTTTTTTTTTTTGGTTTCAAATTTTTTTGCGTTTGCTAATGGATTATTTTTTCGTTCAGACAAGACTCTTATTGTATGGAGGCTCACCCGTGATGAGACTCAGTATGGAGTACCATTAAAACGGTTGTATGGCCACAGCCACTTTATTTCTGATGTGGTTCTGTCCTCTGATGGAAACTATGCTCTCTCTGGCTCTTGGGACAAAACCCTTCGTCTTTGGGATCTTGCTGCCGGCAAGACTACTCGTCGCTTTGAAGACCATACCAAGGTTTGCGTTTCAAACACTTTTTTTTTACACATATAACCTCCATTTTTAAAACAGCTAGAAGAAATTGTACGCGCTGCCACGTAAGTATATTTCAAGTAAATGTAACGCGCCGTTGTATGTATATGAAATACGCCCTTCAATTTAGCAAATTATTCATTGGTCTTATCAAAATGTTAATATTATTTATTTGCAGGATGTTTTGAGTGTGGCATTCTCTGTGGATAACCGTCAAATTGTGTCTGGATCTCGCGACAAGACTATTAAGCTGTGGAACACGCTTGCTGAATGCAAGTATACCATTCAGGATGAGGGTCACTCAGACTGGGTGTCATGTGTTCGATTCTCACCTAATCACTCAAATCCAATTATTGTTTCTGCTGGTTGGGATCGCATGGTCAAGGTTTGGAACTTGACCAATTGTCGACTAAAGATCAACCACTCTGGTCATACTGGATATCTCAACACTGTGACTGTTAGCCCAGATGGTTCTCTGTGCGCTAGCGGTGGTAAGGATTGCAAGGCTATGCTGTGGGATCTCAATGATGGCAAGCACTTGCACACACTTGATCACAATGATATTATTTCTGCATTGTGCTTCTCTCCAAACAGGTAGGATACAATATTTTGTATAATCTTGCTTTGCAATGCGTTGAAACTATGTTTAAATTTGCAGGTACTGGTTGTGTGCAGCCTTTGGCCCATCAATTAAGATTTGGGACTTGGAGAGCAAGGAAATGGTAGATGAACTACGACCGGAAGTTGTATCGCAGACAAGTAAAGCAGAGCCACCCCAATGTCTATCTTTGGCGTGGTCAACTGATGGGCAAACCCTCTTTGCTGGTTACTCTGATAATACAATTAGGGTATGGCAAGTCAGCATTCCATCGGGTCGATAAGCCGGTAATCAGTTTACGGGTGTAGCTACGTTGTATTGTATTATGAATTGATGAAATACATTAAAGTTTTCACCAACGTACTAATTGTATTCTAGTTTAGTATTCTGAAAAGCGTGATTATTTGTTTATTGGACAGGCGTTCCTGTAGTAGTTACTCGGTGCGCGCATCGATTGTCGGCTCGCCAGTGTTGTTGGTTGGGTTTGTAAGATATGTTTGTCCTCTCCACGTTCCGATGGACGTGGAAGGAGAAGCGTGGGGTATTAAGACAAAACGATGGAGAGCACTCGGAGCGGTCAGGCAGCATTCCAATCCACGTACCTGTTCAATTGCAAACAAAAAGTGGCGTGTTCTTTGTGGCGTCCAGGTACGCGTTGCTTCCATAGGTGGTCGCGAAGCACATGAGCGTATCCGTCAGTGGTATATCGTACGCATTGCGGGAAGGTTCCCTGTGCTGTGGCTGTGCTCGTTAGATTACGCTTTTATTAATACTTGCATCATGCCCCGTCTACGCGCCGAGATTTATAAATACAAGCATTGCATTATTTGCTCTTGACTTGATTTACTAGGAGTAGTGCACAGGACTAGAGGGACCACAGTTCATCGCGCTCTCTACTCCACGAATTATTGTGGCCTTCCTTATCGTTGAGCGCACACCTGTGGATTATCGAATACATAAGTTTGGATCGTTTGGATTTTAGCGTTTCAGAAGAGGAATAAACAGCATGTAGTGATGAAGTAAGTGATGAAGTTAATACGAATGGCTTTCGATCTACAGTGATTTTAATCTATTTATAAAAGGTCACGTGCGGACGACGGAACAATGGGCACAACACCTTGGTAGCAAGTAAAATACGTGTTTGTGCCAAGTGCGCGAGGCAACATTTACGAAAAGCGTCGCTTTGCATATTTAAATATTACTATGGATGAGTTGTGCTATTGTCATCCGGTCACTATGTGCGGAGAATGAGTTCGTTCATTTAGAAAGTTCCTGAATCTGCGATATTTGGGAGCTAATTTGAGGTAACTTGTACCGTTGTTCCACGTGCTTAATACTTTACTTCACGTACTTGGCCAACCAGCACGTGATTCTAAAATGTATTTTACATCAATTGCAGAACTGTATGTTTAAAACCATTATTATGGCGTTTCAAAATCGTTTCAATTTGATATTTTGGTCGAACGTTAGGTTATTGTTTTTCATCAATGGCAGTACTGAAACAACGACTCGCTTGTAAAATTGAAAACTCGCTTGGTTGCTTGTAAAATATCGACTTTGACCTCTCGCCACGATTGCAAGTACGCCATCCACATCTACACAATGCATGGCTGCGTGCAGACCGACCTGGTGAAGAATCATAGTAAAATCGTAATTTTTATTGCATACTTTTTTTTTTAAATAACACATTTATAATGCACGATAACATATCAGATTGAAAGAGGAATTTCTTTCTTCCATGCAATAAAAGGAATATTAAGTTTAATATAAGGAAGAGGATGCAGGAAATTTTGCTTAAACATTCAGGTTGAAGGTCAAACAATGCATCCAGCTGCTTAATATATTTTTCGTGTATACTGCTGCGACTGTTGGTCGTTGTTGGGTCGTTTTATTTATATTTAGCATCTCTAAACAACCGTTTTTAGTCATACAAATAATTACATTGTTATTGTAAAAATTTTAAGCGCAACGTGTAATGCAAATGCCTAAAGTAAAATCGCGGCAGTATTTTTATGTATAAAACAATTGTCAGTAATTTAAACCCAACCTCTGTAATTATCCGGTAGATAGTCTAGTAAGATGACTAATTATACTTAAGTCGTGTTTAAACGGAGCGTCTAAAAACTTTTAGGGTATGGCTGTTTTGCAATCTGGTATGACTCTAAATAAAAATGCGTATTTGTGAAGATATGACTGTTTCCTACAATATGACCCACTGAACGAGATCTAAACGTTTCCTCATTGCAGGTTTCCGAGCAGCGGATGAGCGGTGGCGGTGCAGCATTGCGGGCGGCAGCGAGTGGTGGCGAAACAACAACTGTCGCGCAGTTGATTGGCGGCGCGAGCGGCACGCGCTCGCTAAAGTTCTCGCGCGACGAGTTAGGCCGTAACGCATTGCATCTGGCCTGCAGTGCGGGCCATGTCGCCATTGTGCGGCAGCTGCTAAGCGCCGCCGCCCCTAGAGAAGTTGACAGTCCCGACGGCGCTGGCTGCACGCCGTTGCAGCGTGCCGCTGCGGATGGACACGAAGAAGTTGTTCGGTTACTGCTTGCCAAAGGAGCTAGCGTGGATCGACAGGACAATGTCCACGGTAACAGCGCCATCCACGAAGCAGCTTGGAAAGGGTATAGCCGTACCATTCGTATCCTTGCGGAGGCTCGTGCAGACCTCCGCAAATACAATGCGGGCGGTTTTACAGCCCTTCATCTTTGTTGTCAAAATGGACACAACCAAGCATGTCGTGAGCTGCTACTCGCTGGTTGTGATCCGGACCTGCATAATAATTATGGAGATACTGCCCTACACACTGCTGCACGGTATGGGCACGCTGGGGTTACGCGCATTCTTATCTCAGCACAGTGTCGAGTATGTGAACAGAACAAGAATGGCGACACGGCGCTACATATTGCCGCAGCCATGGGCCGCCGAAAGCTAACGCGTATCTTATTGGAGGCAAATTGTGATCCAACAATGCGCAATAAACAGAATGAAACGGCACGAGATATTGCCGTGCGCAAAGAGTTGGATGAGATATTTGCAATACTGGATGAGAAAGCATCACCATCGGCTAAGAATGTAAAATCTAAGAAGCGTTTCAAGTCAAAAGCACTAGCAGCTGTGACAAGCTCCAAACCAAGCAAAATCAGTATTGTGCCTCCCACCGTTCCATCGGAGCCGCTCAACAGAAGCCAGTGGTCGCCATATGGGTGTCACTATTACCCGGATCCAGAAGCCTTTCCATCACCACGGCTAGATACCCTACCTAACGAACCCCTCAAACGTGGCGAACAGTACTATCTAGACCTCGGCGGTAATATTCGCAAAGGTCCTGTAGGTGTGGGTTATACATGCTACTGCGCTCCATTATTTCGTCATCTGGAAGCTAAACTCGAAAAGGATAAGCGAGAGCTTCATAAAGCGCAAATCAAGTTGGGACAACGTGTCACTGGCTTAGAGCAGAAGATAAATCGAGGCGTGCAGGGACGGTGTTCAGAAAGAGTACTTGCTCCTAAGGGGGTAGATGGGATGACCTTAATACGGAGCAAAAGCTTGCAAATGCTGGAAGATTCCAATAATAGAAAAAATACAATTCAAACCGCTAAGTATTTAAAAATTTATATAATTGTATATAGTTGTAATACTAATGCCTGTTCCCTTTTAGAAGTATGGATGATATTGATGGGCCATCTTGTGCTCAGGGTCGAAAAAGTGTAAAAGAGTTGGTAGCCCAAATTCAACGGGGCATTTCTCCAATACATAAGATCACAAATGATAGCCATAACAGCGAGAGTAGTGAAGATGATGAGGCGTTGCGACTTGTGCAAATACGAGGACCCATGGGCGATACCAACCTAGTGGCACCCAGTCCTCGAAGTCTTACCGGTGTCTGTAGTCCAGAGCTAAGACACGTTGAGCCTATAGTCAAAGTCCAACCGATTCAATTACAGGATTGTAGCCGTTTTGCTGATCAAGCACGTTTAGCGCATCTGCGGATGATGGAAGGAAACAGGCTCCTTTCTCCGGAACAATTAAACTCTGCTAAAATGTTTGACGGTACAGCACGTATGCTGGCACACCCCGCAACAGACCGTGATGCAAATAATGACTCCGGTTATAGTACAAAAATGTACGGCAGTTCCAAAGGAAATTCTCCATATTGTCAAATCGAAGGTCTCGGGTCTTCCAGTCTTGTTTGATGAAAAGCGACTCATCTCTTTTTGCTTTCATTCTTTAATCATGATAGATCGCATTAAAATACATGTTATTTGTCAAATAAAATCTATATTTATACTATCTACTTTGGGAATGGCTAGTTCTTTATCGCATTCGCACTATGAAAATCGGACAAAGTTGTGCGATAGAGAGGTATTCCTTTGAGAACCTGGGATGTGCTTGCGTTTATTTGTACAGCAACATAATCACCTGGTCGAATTAACGACGGGTTTGCATCGTCCTTGTTGGCAATTTCGCATGCAGGGATAATAACTTTAACGTTTTGCTCATTACGTCCTGCCAGGAAACTTTCCGAACGCTTACTGCGACCTTCAATCAATAAGAGTTGACGTGATCCAATTTGAGATAGATTCAATGCAGTTATTTCTTTTCGATATGCGGACACCATTCTATTGTGCCGTTCCAATTTGACTGAATTCGGAACATCGTCCTCATATCGCCTGTAAGCCGTAGTCTTTTCGCGCATACTATATGGAAATAGGAAGGCACTGTTGTATCTATAACAATAACTACGTATTTCAGTTTCCTATAGAAATGATTAGACTGAAATAATGCGTTGGATGTACTTACTTCACATAATTAATTAGACTAAGAGTATCTTCAAATTCCTCTTCACTTTCACCACAAAATCCACAGATGAAATCGCTGCTCAAAGCTACATTGGGTATTATATCACGTATATGATCCACCAATTCTATGTATGCTTCTCGTGTGTAGCCTCTGCGCATCCGTTCCAAGACTTTAGTGTTGCCGCTCTGTGCGGGTAGGTGCAAACTATTGCAAATAGTTGGTGAAGACCTAATAACTTCCAGAACTGCATCAGGAAAGTCTTTGGGATGTGGACTTGTGAACCGAATGCGGATATTGGGGTCTACCTCAGCAACTCTATACAACAAATCTGAAAATCTCAAGCCACTTTCTTTCACTTTGTACACTGTTTTGAATCCCTTTGCTATGACTGTTGGTATACCGGCATTAGCACCGTGAGACAAATCGCGATAACTGTTCACATTTTGACCAAGGAGTGTTATTTCTTTAACACCGGAATCTCGTAAATACTTCACCTCATCGAGGATTGATGTGACTGGGCGCGAACGCTCCCGGCCGCGTGTAAATGGCACAATGCAATAAGTACACATATTGTCACATCCCCTCATTACTGAGCTAGAAACACATTCAATGAAGGAAATAATATTGTGTAAATAACTACTGCTTACACATAGGCAGTTATGCTGTCTTCATTTAATCGAACAGGCATTATGTCAGCATATGTCTCATCGACTGACAACATGACATTTATTGCAGTTTCATTGTCTTCAGTCAGTGCAAGTAAACGTGGTAAATCTTTATAACTATCTGGACCTGCTACAAGACTCACACTTTTCTCAATTTCAAGGATTTGTTGCTTTAGCCTTTCAGCCATGCAACCAAGAATTCCAATTTTGCCATTTTGCTTTCTCTTTTTTATCTGACTCTTTAAATAATTCAGTCGATTCCATATTTTCTCTTCTGCACCATCTCTAATTGAACATGTTATAATTAGTACTATATCTGCACTCTGGAGATTAGATGTTCTTAAATAACCATTTGATTTTAAAATGGACCAAATAATTTCAGTATCATTAACATTCATCTGGCAGCCATAAACATCAAAGAATACTTTTTTTTCTTTGCCCAAATTGACAGTTGATTTCAGATATGGTATAACATCATTGTCGCCCAAATGTTGAGCGTTCTTCAGGTGTTCAGTCTTAACGAAATCCTCCAGATTTGGCCCACCAAGAGGCAATCTTCTTTGTGTTATTTCTTGTTTAATTGGATCTGGTTTTGAGCAATAACATAAGTAAGTATTGCGTGAAAACAAACGTTTAGTTCGTCTTATTATTACGTTGAAATTCCTGTAATTGTTCAGGATATTCATAATTTCTTTTATTACAGTAACCACGGAGAAACTCAAACATCCGAAAGCATTGACTATGTGCTGACATGACATGAACTTACAATGCGTGATTTTGGGGGAGGGGGGTCCAAACCAACCGAATCTCCTATTTTATTAATGACGCGCTCGTTATGTTTCTAGGTTTATTAAGTAAAATTGTTTTAACTTTACAATGTAGAGTAAAAATACTTAATTGTTACGTGAAAGCAAATTATATTATAACAATTTTCAATAATTCATTTTTATATAAGTTGTGAAGTTATCGTGTTTATATGCAAAATTAAATTGACTACAAAACGATTAAATTAGCATTAAAAGCAAAAGTTAAGTTTGATTTATTGAGTCAAATAAACACCTATAGTAGTGTTTGTGGTGAACAAAATTACCTACACATAAACATCAAAAATTAACTGAAATTTGTATTTTTAAATTCAAAACAAAAAATTTCACTCTAATTGCTTAAATCAATTCAATTTTACTTATAAAATTCGGCTTGTTTGGATCTCGACTTCCTCAAATTCGAACTTGAACTGCTTATGCAGACGCGCTACCCTGTGGTATAAAGGGGAATCCACAACGGTCTACTAAATGAAGAGCTCTTGGCAAATTATTGCCTGGGAGAGTGGCTTAGTGTTATAGTCTGTTATAGTCCTGTTCTTAGCAAAAATTTTGGGTATTGTCTGTGGGAGCGTCCTACTTAAGGTATAACTTTTAGCTTTTTGGTTATTGTCTAGAGAAACGGTCTATATAATGTAAAGCAGAGTATTGTTGAGTGTGGTTACGAAATGTTTAAGATTCATTATGTTGATAAAACTTTACCATAACTTTACTATAATACTGTAAGTGTGTTTTACATTATATAGACCGTATTTTTGTTAAGAGGAGGACTTACTAACACATACAGTGTTATAGTAAAGTAAGGTATTTTGTGGCTTGGGATAGTTGAGAAATGTTATGGGTTTTGATTTTGTATTTAATTGTGTTGCATATTTTATCTATTTCTTTGGTATTGTATCCGTTTTCTATTGCAATGCTTTTAATTTTATTGAATTCTCAGTTATGTTGTTTTATTGTAAGTGGTGTGTTAAACTTTGCCTGCCGAGCGCAACACGTTGGAGCGCGAAACAAATCTTAGCAAACTGCCAGTGACAGCACGTTGGTGTCGCGCAAAATGGTAGTTTCCCTCAGTGCTCGACTTCAGTATCGTTTGAGACCTGTTACTGTTGAGTCAGGGGCCTTTTCAGTCGATGGGTTTTTGCTTGTACATTTTTATCATGGCAGGCGAAATAGACAACACAATAATTTGTAATATATAAAATATATAAAAGTAAAAGGAAAGTAAAGGAATAGACTTGAGAACTCATAAGAACTAGCGACGGGTTTTACGTTACAATTTATAATATCGCGATAATATCAAGAACGCCCGGCGCCAGGCCCTAATAGCCTAATAGTCAGCGCTGCCGGCACAAAACGAACCAATTTTGACGAAACACCTGGACGGCATAGTGTTAAGAAGGCGAGGGAAATTAGATCTGGTCATTAAGTTATTTAATGTTGTTTTGGGTGTTTGGAGCTATTTGTTTTTTCAATAGAACAAATTTAAAAAATTATATGAATCGTAAACAATCATAAATTACTCCCATACTAGAGAAGGCAACATACCGAAAACGGTATATTATACTAAGTGACAAAAAGTAAGTGTTATAGTAAAGTTTTATTAACATAATGAATCTTAAATACTTCGTAACCACACTCAACAATATCATATATTATATTGAATATACCTCCAGCAGGATTTTAACCCGTGCCCTCTGAATATGCAGCTCGCTGTCACTGCCACAGACAGCTACCGTAGCACACCTATAACGATTGCAACAACTAATCTGACAATAACCTATATATTTTTTAAATATAACCGGTAAACTAGACCGTTTAAGACCGAACGATGTTTAAAACATTAATTGTCGTATTAATGATCTTAATTATATTTGCAATAATATGCTATATAATAAAAAAACGACAAAAACAAAAAGATAAACCGGCGATAGCCTCAATATCGAGGGCTGCGTCCTCAACACCGCCACCACCGCCATCACCAACACCGCCATCGTCAGCACCGCCATCGCCACCATCGTCAGCACCGCCATCGCCACCACCGCCGCCGCAATCACCGACACCGCCGCCGCAATCACCGACACCGCCGCCACCACTTGGCCAGTACTACATGGAACTCCGGCCAAGGCGGAGAAAAATTAATTATAAAGAAATATAGTTCTGTCAACATCACCATCAATGTTCAATGAATGTGCTCAATAATTTCACCATTAATTGTTGTTATTTTGTTATTTTTGAAGCGTACTGCAGCCATGTCGGATACTGACACCGTACTTGACCTCCATTTCATTATACTGCATCAACTACCAGGGTTATTAGCAGTTATTGGAACTGAATTCTATGAGAGTATATGTTATATTAAATATATCCCCAGCAGGATTTGAACCCGTGTTCCTCGAATATGCACCTCGCTGTCACTGCTACAGTCAGACGGCTTACCGATCACCCTACGGAGCGGGGCCATTAATTATATCAACAATAAAACCGTAAATTTCTGTATCATATGTTACTACCTCTTTATTCTTGGCACAATGTAGATGTCCAGATTGTGGCACACATCACCTTCTCACGACACAATTTACAACCCATTTCTATTGGACAACCCTCCGAGGAGGTAAGAATTGATGTCATTGGATCATACAGCGGCGACAGACGGTAATTGTAGTTGAGACTGCCTTTGTAATAAGGCGAATAAACGCAAAAGCTCTTGTCAACTTGTCTTCATTTAATTAGCATTTAGTAATTAGTATTAGATTTAAAATTATCCGTCTATGTTGTCAGGATAAGTTGTAAAATATTAAGGTGAATTTCATATGACTACTATTTTCAATATTCTTTCTTTTTTTTTAAATTTAAAGTAGTCCTTAATTAACTCGGTACCACTCTTCTGTTTGTCCGTGCCTTCTTCAGTCGCTTTCCTACCTATAATTAGTGCACAAAAGTAGATTCACGCAATTGCACTCGCATTCACTCACTTTGAGAAATACTTATTAAAGCGTGCAAAACACCTTTCCGCTGTGTTCATATTTTGGTGACCATCAATAACACTGTGGAACAGCAAATTTTTGATTGAGATGACATTAACGGCATTTGATCAATCATAATTTTATAAGAAAACAGTTTTTTCAACATTTTTGAATCGTCGATCGTTTTTTTTTTAATTTTAATTTTAGTATTTGGCTGAATTTTGGTTGCAATTTGATATATTAGCCCATAACAGAAATTTGTAAAAACGTTGATTTCGACGCACATTCCGAACAAATATACATTTAGAATGAAATGAAAGTATGTTCACTAGATTAAGTATGAGTTGCTTAATACCACACTAGTATTCCAATTTTCTTGACGCATTTAGT
>JAODIE010021823.1:0-29135 GCA_027575565.1 Diploeciton nevermanni
TTGGTTATTGACTAAAAGGTTGTGTTTGACATGTTGGGATGTCTTAATTTGGAAATGATTCTAATTGCTCCTCGTTCCCCCACTTCTAAGTTCCGTATTGCCGTTTTAGATGCAAGAGCCATGCACATGCATCCAAAATAAACATAATTAATATTGAACTATATTAATCCATGTATCCAATCTGAATCCAAACACCAACAAATTTCAAAGCGAAATCCGAAGTAAACTTCAAAATACGAGTGTTTTACATGAGATTGAAATACGTTGGGCAAATATTTATTGTGTCGCGTAATGGCAATTTTCAATTTATCCTGAGCAAATTACTACCGTGTTGATACGGAGAGCTTAACTCTGAGCTTGGCAACTTCATCATAATCATGAACTGTTGAATTAACGCGAAAAATTGCGAGACATGCACGCGACAACAAGCATTGTGATGTAAATACAAATATTGTTGCCTATCGTGTGCTGCTGCAAGAAGTGAAGTCGATTACCTCAAGCCTCGACTTCCATCTTAAATCTGTCCAGGCTGCCAAACCGGACTAATTAATTTCATCTTTTTGGAGGGTTAAAAATACATTAATATAGATAGATAATATCTTAGTTCCACAATGATGTTATTTTGAAAGGATATAAAAAATAAATTTCTAAATTGTTAGAATTGTGAGATTATTATCTGACTTATTAATGTGAGAATCTTCGAGAATTTATACCAAGAAGAATGTTCTTAGTTAGTTGCGACAATTCTTATCAGAATGCCTTCTATTAGAAAATAAAAATTAGTACTTTTAATATGTCACCTTACTGAGCTAATTTTTCGAAAAATAATTAAATATACAAGGGTGTATTAAATAGAAATAAAATTTTCAATAAATTTAGCTTACTTACTGTTATTAGTTAAATAAAAATGAAAAATATTTGTTCGATATACTAACAAATCTTTTATTTGCAGAATTATTCCAATGATATCACGAAGGATGTTTCGGCAAGCACAACCATTTCAATGACTACGAATTCAAGTCCAAAATGTAAATTTCTCAACATCACAAAATATTCCGATTGAAAGACTGACTAACATTCGCATAAAAGACTTTTCTGAGGTTCCTGAATGCGAAGTTAATGTGCAATACGCCCATTCGTGTGTGCATGCTCAATTTCCCAAAACGGATTAGTCTTGCAAACTGTGGTAACTTTCCTTACATTTCCTGCTCACAATAATTAGAAATTGTGGTGATTTTCCGGATTTTCCGCATTTTGTTTCCTGTCGAACATCTACTCGCAGACGATTCCTGCATTGCGAAGTGCATCACAATTTCTCCGTTTTCTTCGCAATTTGCTCTCTGCGTTTCTAAATTGTTCTTATCAATTTAGGCTAGTGAAGTCATTATTACACCTGCTAAATGAACTAAACAAATGCGCTTGATATAATTAATTAAACATAAACCTAGCCTGGATGAAAAAAACCTTGGTTTCGATTTTTCCTTCTGAATTGAGCTGGAAGTGCCACGGAAAGAGAGCATAGAGAAACATGATGTGCGAGAAGTGTTCCCACACTTCAAATACCGCTCAAATTGCATTCGCTTTATTGCACTTTGATAAGAGTATATTTTTGCATTTCCCGCAACTCACAGAGGAAGATTTCTATTCATCTCAGTAGCCACGAAAAGCACTTCACGTTCACTTTTCTATTCGTGTTCCTTCTTGCACTTCTTGCATAATTCAAAAATGCTCATACAAGACACTATAAAGAATATTGCTTTCTAAAAATAACTTCAAATTTTTTATCCAACCAACATCCCTGTCTTCGTACGACTGAGTATACACATGAAACGATGATTTTAATAAAATAATATAGAATAATTACATTTCCAAAATCATTAACAATTTGTTTTTCTACATTTTACTACTTGCATTTTACTCCAATTCTACACCTTGGAATTAACAAACAAATAAGAGGTGATAAAGAGAGTAATAAATTTTGTTATCGTTTCTCATTTTTAAATAAGTAAATATCACTAATACCTAAATGATAGTCCGCCCTAATATTTTTATGTTCTTGCACACCTATGATTCTATGTTTTTAAATTTTTTTATTAGCATTTCTTGACCTTTTTAAAATATGATGATAAATTAATATATAGTATATAGTTGTATTTCCAGACTCCTTCATTTCCACTTCACCCGGAAATCGAATTGCGTGCAATGACGAAAACACGTGTTAACTGACACGACAATTTCCCTCGCGCTGACAGATGCGGCCCAAAAAGAAAATCAATCTCGTTCACACCTAATTAGGTCGTTTACAAAGCCTCGCCAATAAAAATTTGACGCGCTCGGTGCTTGATTACAAAAGCGAAGCCGCGTAGCGTAAACTGTTGAAAAGAAAAATGTCGCGAAAAATCGTGGATCAAGCGCCCTCGTCGCAAATGCATCATTTTGTTTGATCACACAGAGTGTTTTACATTTTCTAAATTTCTTCTTATACGTCTATTGAACTAAATTATCCTGAAGTTTGAAAACTTCAAAATTGTCTCTCGATCACAAAATCAGAAATAAAATAAACTTTGTTACATTTACGGCCAGCAGATGTAAAAGTCAAATTCTCTGAGTTCAGCAATTGTTTGACTTTTCAGCTTCTTAGATTGAATGATTCCGGATCGACGGAGGGTTCCGTAAATGTTTGTAATCCGCATGTATAGCTAAAATGCATAAGTGAACATCCCTTGTATTTCTATTCATCCGTTCACTCGGAATTGCAAATTTTGCGCTTTTTTTCTGCATGCGTCAGATCCGTCGATGCTCTTCGCCTGGGTCTTTGCGTTGATCCGCACTCAGTTTGGAGTGGAATGGCGGTGATCGCAACTGCGCTCCTTGCTATCCTTGATCTAATCGAGGTTTATTGTGCTGTGTAA
Organism: Diploeciton nevermanni; assembly: GCA_027575565.1. Taxonomy (NCBI): domain Eukaryota; kingdom Metazoa; phylum Arthropoda; class Insecta; order Coleoptera; family Staphylinidae; genus Diploeciton; species Diploeciton nevermanni. The sequence goes on from JAODIE010021823.1 coordinate 2,913, forward strand.
TTTAGTATTTCCCATTCTTGCTTGCAAATACATGAAGTTGTTCGCACATCGATTTTCCAAGAGCCCATCTCGACGTCAAGAGGTAAAGTTCAAATTGGTATCCTATTTTAATTAATTGAATTAAAAGTACAATATTTTCTGCTGTGCCAGGGCGCAAGATTTACTCATCATTTTTTAATTGAGTTTTAATAGGTGTAACGTAATTGTCATCTGCAATAATAAACACGGAATAAAACTTTTATTCAAATATGTTTTTGTCTGCTTGGCGTTGACGTTGTCAATATCCTGAAATTGCATATTTTCAATAATTGTTTATTTGACATGCGAATTAAGCCAGAGATAAATCAGCTTTTATTTTTTTCTATGACTTCAGGACGTCAGGGCTATGTTCTGGAATCAGAGTGGTTGAATGAAAATGTTTTAAGGAGAATTCAAAATAGTTGTTGATAGAAAATATCAATTTACAGTGCTAGGCTCAAAATAAAAAATATTTTGTTCCATACAAATTCAACTTTTTAAGTAAACACTTTGTAAACACTTTTTATTTTTATTATTGATGTTATAATTAAAAATATTTTATACACAAACACATTTTTAATCGTCATATATATGAGTATATATATATATATATAAAAGTATTAATTAATTAAATTTTAAATTTAATATTCAGTGTTAACCGATTGGATACAATATGAAATAGGTCATTTTTGACTGTATCATGAAATATTTTTCAAATAAAAGACAATAATAGTTTTCTACAGTAGTTAAATTTATATTATTATATTATTCACCTTCAAAGTTTATTTCTAAACCATTTAAATTAAATAAGAATGTGATTTTGTTGATTTTCATTCTTCCAATTTCATTTCAATAATCTTTCCAGCAAATCCATGTGATAAGTACAAAGATATTGCTTGTAAATGCAACAAAATTTCATCTTCACTTTTTCCCGCTTCACTGAAATTGCATCCCATAATATTTTCTAAGATCCAATATGATATGATTTGTTCTGTGCAAATACTGCGCTTGCCGCCACAAAAACACGAGTGAAATTTCGAAACGCTAACTTTTATGACACCCGTCCGCGCCTTGTGCCTTTGTGCAAGATAAAACTCGCGACGACTCTTCCGAGCGTGTGTCGATAATACCAGATGGTTTTCCTTCGGAATCGCTTTTTTACGATCTCAATAAAACTCAGGACGAGCGCACCGTGCGCCCAAAGCAGGCAGAAATAGTTAGGCGGGTCAGTGTGGCGGCGAGTTAGAGGAAAACGGGGACGAGTGGCGGCGGAAGTGAATCGCAGAACACTGGAAACGAGCGTTTTGGATGCGTCTCTATAAGCTTCAAAGTACAACACTGCTTGAATGACGGAGTACTTAGAGGAATAAATGGGTTGTCTTTTTTGTTTCTCTATGACCCTAAAAAGACCTTTTGAAGATTGAATCAATTGGAGATTGCGGAAGTGAAATTTAAACTGCGGTTTTATATTCTTCTGGTGCGACAAAACATTAAGTAATATAGAATGGTTCGTACGGATATTAGGATGTAGAAGTAACATGCTTTTATTGCACCTGAATCGGCTTTGATTGCAGGATTCAAAGTGAAATACTCCAGGAATGAAAGTGCGAATTTGCAAATGTAGTACTTGCTAGGTTATTTGGATATTACATGGTTCTTTTTTTTTGGCGATCAGGACATGGACGCCAGATAAAAGTCTCTCTCTATTGGAGTGTACGCCGCCACACATCATCGCCAGCCGCCTCTTTGGCCGCCTTCACGAACGAATTGCATCGCTCAGTGTCAGCCAAATCACTGTTTTTATTCTTCTACTATTTACTTTGAATGAGAATAAATTAGAAACGAGTTCAAGTTGAAAGTTCGTGCTTTTAATTACTGACGAGCATCAGACCTTTCTCTAATTTGCTTTACTTTGTACTATCTCAATCGTCGGCCGCAATTCTCAGCACTTCGGATACAAATATTACACCCTTGAGACTAGCCACGGAAAGTGTTACTAAGTCTAAAAACTTTTCCACTACATCTTCTACAATATAATGATATCCACGAGGATAATCAAATGCCACGCGCATAGTAGAAAAGGTAACTTTTGTCAAGATTAATCGACGATAACGCTGTTGCTAGTGGAAAATTCAGACTTTCAAAGTGCAACGAGGCGAGTCCTCCCTCTTCAGTTTAACTCCATTTCAAGATTGAAAATAGTTAATCAACCATCAATCATCGTTGACGCGGCGTGACTAATTTTTATGGAGCGACGTCTTCTCGACTGAATGCTAACGGAGAGAGCTCACAATGAAAGTCATTTGTTACATTGTCACAAATAGCCTAGGGTCTGCTTAGCTAAAGGAACAAGGTCTAGTCATCCTGTAGGAAGCCAACCAGCAAATAAAAATAATCGAAAGTTAATGCATTCCCCTGTCATGCCAAGAGAACGTTCTTAAGCAATGTGTCGATTGCGTATGCCACTTTGAAATTCTACAAGAAACTTGGAAAAGTTTAGAAAGAAAGCTGTATAGTTTTCCATCATCCATTTCAGTGGTTTGGTATATGCTCATGTGTCTGAAAATATTTGGTAATGGATTCCAAAAGAAACTTATGTTTTAAAAGGATTTTAAAAACATCACGAACTCCCTGATGCAATTGAAAAAAATTCAAGCTTCTTTTCTATCAAACTAAAGCAAAGTTGCAAACTGTTTTGAACGTGTTCGCAGTGCCAATTCAAGCATTTGCCAGCTATGCTCACATCAATAATTCTCATGTCTGATCCTTATCCATTTAATTTCTGTTCCAGCTTTTATTATTAAATATCCTGCCGCAGGAAAAACGAGCTCGACAAACTGAATTGTTTGTGTCGATAACACACTCGACGCTAGCGAATTCCATAGTTCTCAAAAATTGCTATTTATATTATGCGGACAAAAGGGGTAGCACGTCTCCCTTGAGCATCTCCGCGCAGCGATATAGCAGGATAGAAACGTAGTATCGAAAGTGGCGGTGGGTTAGTGCGTACAACATAGTGGCAATACATCGTTTCCGCTCAAAGCGGCACTTTTCTTGAAGATGAAGGCGCGTAAAATAATAACAGTGTTATGAGAATGTCACCAAGCGACAACATGATTCTAAATTTGTTAGGAAGGATAGTGAAGTGAGCTTTGAGGTTTGTTCATGTTAAGAATGTAATATGATATATATGTCAACATAATTATTGCAGGTTGTTGCGATGAGAGTTGAATAAATATTGAAGAGTTAATGCGCCCGAGCGTGGTTTTATACTGAGAAAGGTAGTAATTTATAACCATTTTCCGCTTCAACTTAATTGTTTAATTGGAGTACAACGTTGACAACATGCCTCTGATTGTTACGTAACGAAAATTAACGTTCAAAATTAGATCCTAGCAATTTTATTACCAACACTTGTGAATACTTCGAGCGCATTTTCTACCGAGCAATATAATCAAGTTATGTTTCGATTACACGTTGCGATATCACTCGCAATTCAATTTCCAGGGTGATGTCGACAAATCCGGTGCCCTCGACACCCAATTCTTTCTGTTTATTAATATTTATACCTGCTCTTTAATGGGTAATCGAATTAAGTCGCAGAATTTACAGAAAATAAGTGATCCAGAATATTCTGAGAAGCGAGCTCAACTCATCAACTTCAGCGTAAACTGAAAATTCATTCAAAAGTTTTTGCAATATAAAAGCGCATACTTAGAATTCGATAACTCATGTTCCAAATAACAATTTTTCACAGGTAGAAGTTAATATATAACGATGGTATTGAAATATTGAGATATCAAACTTTTCTTAATTAATTACATGCTTGAGTGTAGAATAAACTGGTTGTTGAAAAGATCTTGATTTAGATGAAATTACATTGATGAGACGTCGTAAAACTGATTCATTCTCTGATGTCCTGATTTTAGCTGCATGAACAAATCTCGACGCTCGATTAAAACCGCATCCAATTCGCAACACAGTTGAATTAATTAATTACAGTTTGGCCCTAACTAATTAGCATGCAAGGCTCTTGTCAGAAAGATGCGTTGCAAGAAGTTCAATGAGCAAGACGACGCGTTGCTTTGTATTGTGAAGGACAACTCTGGAAATCTCATTTGCGACTGAGCGAAAGAGTTCTCGTATTTATCAACTTCGAATTGTGTAACCGCAGACGTTCACGGCGTTCACGCAATCACACCCACATTCTGGTTAATTTGCGCGCAGATAAATGAATGTCTTATGCAAGTGCTTGAATTAGGAGAATTTAGATATCTTCGAAGGTTTTAAAGTAGATCATTGATATGGGTACAAATTTATGTGAAGCTTCGAATAAATAGGCGTGAACGTTGTAAATCGGTTCAAATGTTCTGAAAATGAGAGAGATTTATTCAGAATGATTCAGTAGGAATGTGAATGGAATGCATTTCAATGTGGGCGATGAATTATTGCAGTTGGGCAATAATTTCAAATGCAAAGTTTTACTAAATATTTGTTGAAAATTCAATAGAGTTATTAAGTCAATAATGAATTGCAAATAAATATATTCAACATTTGTAGAGTCAAACATATTTGTTTAAATAATGTTTTGTCTATGATGCCTCTTTTCTAATGGCATGGAATGAACTGAGAGCGCTGATTATTAAGTAGCTGCTATAAATACAAAAAAAAAAGTAGTGGGGAGCGTTCCAACCGCGCACTCTGCGTTGCACGTACTTCCTGTGTAACAGCCACATCTGATTAGCAAAAACTAAAAACCCTGTAACACGGATCATTTACGTACTATTTTATCAGCATCACAACCAACGTATCTCCAAACAAATATTCATTTTATCCTCGCGCAAGAAAAATCACCTACACGTGAATCAAATAGCTTTAATTAGTCAGCGTTGTATTTAACCCACAAGCTGAATATTTTTCTCTTGTTGCTCAATAACTCCTGCTCGATTACAAATTGCGTTTGTGCCAGAATGTCCCGTCGCGTTAAGCAAAACGAACGAGAAAAGTCGGGATGAATGGATGCTGTCCGCATCGCATTGCATGAGATATGCCGAACAGGTGATGCGCGCATTAGCCGCGAGTCTAATTGGGATGAGTAAATTATAAAACAAACATGCGGACTTCCCTAGAGTCAAACCACTTGCCGCAAGAATGTGTAGTTTATGCTGGTGGAATTTGTGTACAAACCAGAACGTTGAAAATTACAGACATCTATTATCTGCATTTCATCGTAACCCCGGAATAAATGGAAAACATTTAGGAGAACTATGTTTGTAACCTTTTAAATTGATCTAGGATATAGTTGGTATAGTTGCATAATTGAATGTTTGTAGAGCTAGAAAGCACTACCTGGGATTTATTGAATGCCGACAGAAACATAAACTAACATTCAATTCTAATTCATCTTTAAATGTTTGCATTAAATTCGTTGGTTTTTATTAGTAATTGACCGCGTATTATATTCGTGCTTTCCGTGTTTCCAGCCGTAATTAAATAGACAGTAATCCGTTTAATACTTTTGTCCGGTGCACCTTGCGGAATGATAATCAAGTAGAAAATAAAAGCTTGAGCTTTATTCTTGGTGTGCCAAAGTATAATAGCATTAGGAGATTGGTGTTGGCGTGGATTTGCCCGCGTTGCTTTTGATGGGGCGAAGAAGTGGAAGTAGAAAAGAGGGGAACCCGCGGCGGTGGCCAGGTGATGGAGTGGCGACAAAATGCGCCGTCTAGCGGATCGCTCTCGATGAGCGGATAGGTTTAATTTTCCGGCGGTCGACGTCGACGATGATTTTACTACCTTTGCTGAAATAATCTCGCCAACATCAACCAGAAAAAGCAAGTGCTCAAGTTTGGCTGAAGCAAAATATTTGGAAAATAGTAGGAATCACAACGGGATTTTCTTAAAGATTTTTGGGAATTGGTATTATTGTAAGAGTGTGATATGAAAATCTCGGCAAGAATAAGAGAAAATGAGTTTAGGGAAGATTTACTTAAAAGTGCATTTTGTGCAACTATAGTACGTTAGAAGGTAATTAAATTCATTCTTTAATAATTATTCAAATAAATTTCTACATCTCTATTTGATAAACTATGCGAATAGAAATATAAAAGAAATAGCAAATGTCAAGACAAACAAAAGTCCTTCAAAAAGCCATCCTACGATGTATGCACTCACCCGAGGTATTCAATTTTTTTTATTTTTCTTCCAGTCCAGGCTATTTATTCTCTCGCCCACAGCACTTCTTTGCATTGCAGCAAATGTCTATCCCGCCTGGCATTCAAACAATTGGAAGAAATGAAAATAATCGCGTATTCTGTTCGATGAGAATTTCGCCGTTGGAATAAAAACTCCAGACGTTTACTACCCCAGGGTGCACTGAGCATCAATGCAAACACAGATCGCAGCGAGTTCACGCAACCTTCAGAAATATAGACATGTTCAGTTTAAACATTCAAACGAGAGACTGCTAGACATCCTGCGCGCCCCATCAATCAACCGATCAATCAATCACCAAAAGAGAACACATTTTCCATGATGGTAGGCTATTCAAAACAGCTGGGAACAGACGCATCCGGCGTTAAAGAAAAACAATAATTATATCATCACCAATGCATTCATCACTACATTAATTTAAAATTTCATTAAACCGACATTATTGATATCCACATAGAAATAATTCTGAATCGCATTCAGATTGATATATATATATATATTTTACCATAAGTGTTAAAGTTGTAGAAAAGTTAATTGCACTGGTGCGGTGTTAGTATTTTAGTAGCCTAACCGCACAGGTAGTAAGAGTAGTATTGCAGTGTCATCCCCACTACTTCTGTGAGTATTAAAGTGAGCTCTTTGTAAAGTTGAATTCATTGCGCGTCAAAACGTGCTACCAATAACATTAGATTAAACCAATAATTGTATCGTCATCAACACACGCTGAGCTACTTTTACAAAATTGTTTTTCATTTTAATAAAGTATTTCGATTTAGTGAATTTGTTTTCAGTAAAGAAAGTACACAATATATACGCTGTTTTGTTATCGATTAGGCTATAGACAGCAAATAAATTGAGTTTCTTTAAAACTTTCATCAAATTTCACCTTTATCATGCTTTTATAAGTGGCCATAAATTCAGCGTTTTTTTCCTTACAAGAGTATAATCCCAACGGATTTCATTTATTTGGCCCAATTTACTTCTATTTCGCTCGTGCGTATGGATATGGCTTTATTCATGTCGGAAAACAAAGCGTCCGCACGCTGGAAATGAGCTCTAAGGGTCCGTAAACAACTCCATACGCCATTGCTGGCGTCGAGGGCGGCAGGGCAGTTTTTCACTCGCCCGTCTGTCTACTACCGAAGAATTATTTTAATGCGTTCGTTGTTTCGTCTGTAAACGTATCCGCTGGCGTTAACGTCTTGTTTTCCAAACAAACGAGGCAACTAGCTGAAGAGAAGGACACCCGGATGTAGAGGCATACTTTCCGTATCTCAAGCGCTCTTATTCTTGCGGTGACGGCGGCAATAGAAAGCCAATGGCGCGCCAAATGTGCAATAATCTTTGAAATTCATTGTGAAATCCACGACAATAAACGCGAAAAATGTGACAAAAATGTAATAGTTCTAGTATATATTTTTTACTTAGCCGAGCAGCACAAGCTATTTTATTGTCCGCCAATACTCGCAGGTGGTGAAGTAAAAGTAAATATATCACGAAATGTGAAGCGTTTTAAAGACCTTTCTTTATTATTGTGGTTAAGAAAAGAATTTATTAAGTAATGATAGAAAATTCCTAAAGCCCATTCTTGTGGATTAATACTAAAGGCGCCACTTTAGAGAAGCTTTATTTGGAGAGATTCTTCATTAAGCCGTTCAAGCTTTCAAATGCGAACTTTTCGAGATTTTTTGGAAATATAGTTAAAATTACAGATTTAGATATATCATCTAAATTTCCCAGATGTAATGTATATTTTCTGTATGTAATAAATTTAAAAGTTAACTTAATTTTATTAGTGCAATCTATATTTAATTTGTTTTGAAGATTTAAATGAAAGAACTTTTTTTTACAAGATCACTTGCATGAAGAACCAGTTAATTTTATGTTATCTCAATTTGAATAAGCAACTACTTGTTTTTTCCTCTCACTTCATTATTTCCCTTTTGATAAATGTACTTTTTTCAAGAATACAACGAAACCGTAATTTGTGCTTAAATTAAAAGTGCTCAAGTCTTGAAATGGATTTGTATTCTTCAAAACAAACCATAGCATTCCATGTAAAATTAGAAAACAAGCAAAAACATTCTAAATGTTAATGTCCCCAATGTGCTTACACCATCAACAAGTTTATTTTTAAATTCTTCATTTTTCTCTGCCCACTTCTCAACTTCTTCACTGCACTTTTTAATATAGCACCCACAAACTTCTCTATATTATATCTGGCTGGTATTCCTGTGGTGCGTCCTCATCACTTCCCGCAAGTTTGGCATTAACTATAAAAACTTCTATATTATCATCAAGCGTGCGCAGCCCTCGTGCTTATTTTTTTAATGCAATTAAGTCTTACTTATCGTGCTTTACTTTGGCGTTCGTGTCTGCGTTTACGAAATGCGAGGGCGCTAGACATTAAAATTGGCCACTTGTACTTGTTCATTGCAGATTCCAGAGATAATTAAATATATTGCTTTAGGAGTAAATAAATTGCAAATTATTGTTATTATGTGATTTTTTATTAAAAGGAAATACTAATCGCTAAATCAGAGTACCCTGACAAATACGCCCATTGACAAAAACGCCCTGCCAGCATCGCACCCCAACACCACCAGAATAATATGCTAATATTGCGGTACCAATAGATGACGCTGAGCGTATGTTATGCGAGTTGCCGCATTGTATGCTGCTTATCATCCGACCGTAACGACATCACTGGTGCAAAAATGGGGGGTGCAGTACTCGTTAACAATTTGTAAGCTTCATCACAGTACTCGTACATCTGTTCACATGAATTAATCTCCTCTTATACTTTTAATTACACATTTTGTAATAATACTGCTGAGTTTGCCACCTCAAAGTACTGTAAAAATTCACCTAAGAACACAAATACATAATTTGACATTATTGCTATGGCTGTTATAGCAATACAATTGAAAACTGATTCATTCAACCCAAATTCAATAATTAACGCACCCAACGTACCAACTCCCTATAGACACACCATCACCGAGGCGGTTTGAATGATATGCCCATAAAGGAAACTAATAATATTAGTATTTTCCTTCAATTCATTACTATAGCCGTTATAAGAAAAAGACACATGTGAAATAATATTGATGCATTTCATTGTCTCAACATTTTGAAAAAACATTTAAAGTTTACGCCAATCTCATTCAATATTTTTATTGAAACAAGATATGAAATCTATCATATTATTGATATGTCAATTGAACGGCTGTGGTATGTCGCTATCTCACGGAAAGCGAAGCAATTGTGATAACAATCGCCTTTATGGGGATACTAGTAACCACGCCAGTGTAAAAGCTCTTTCATATTTTTATTTCGTTTTCATTGAAGTTATTCCACGTTTGTGTAGATATTACAAGAAGGAAACATATCAATTATTTACAACCAATAATTCCATAACATTATATTAGATAATAATCTGATAATAACATAGGAATTTGTCCATCTCCATAATAAGTTACAAGTAATTGTTTAATTTCAATTAAATCCAATGAGTTTTTCTGCAATTCATAATTCTTTATAGAATATGACAAAAGAAAATATAACCTCTTCTGCCAGTGATTCATGTTGATAACAAAATACGACTGCTCCTTAAAAGCCAACAAAACTTACAACTGATTTAAGTGTAATTCCCGCACACCGTAAATGCGCAACTGAGCATAGTATCCTCGAAGAGCATAAGAGTGCAGAAGACCCACTAACACAAAAAATAATTCACAATTAAATGAAGCTCAGGGCACAGTAACATATCAAGGCAAAGTACGCACATTTCCGCCGGTTTATTTGCGTCTTTATTTCCTCATCCCGAGTTTCCCGGCCAAAATGGATAAAAATACAGCACCATTTGCCGACTTGAAGCAAATTGAAGGTACACACACGTAATTCTTTCACATTGTGCAACACTCCACAGCTTCCTGTTTGCTTAGGATTCCGTCGTGTTTGTTGAAATTTGCAACTTGAATGGATTCCCGCCGTTTTTGGGAGAATGCGCTTATAAGGCGAACTCGATACACCGGAAACAACGAAACGCCGCGCATGGGTCTGCAACAACATCTGAACCGGAAACGTCGAGCGAGGTGCGGAAACGGAGCCGCATTGGGAGATAGCCGGTGGCGGCGCAAGCAAACAAACTGTGGCGGCGCTAAATGCTTATCGCTGCGCACTTTTACATACCTGGAGAGAGGCTGCTAGGGATCAGGGTTAATCTAGTTCGGGACTTGAGACTTAGGGGACTTTTCAGAGGAGAGTCGCTGGTATGAAAACGAATAACATTATTACAGTACTCATGTAAGGATAACTTTGGCGAAAATTGTTTGTAATCATGAATAAATTCACTCTACAAATGATTGTAAGTTTGAGTAAATTGAAAGACTACGTGACATTTATAGAAACTTAATCATTTTCGTAGAAAAAAAAAACGAATACTATCAAGAATATTACAACCTTCAGAAATAAATCCACTTGTGAATTACTCTTCATCAACGAGATGTTATCGATTATGGAATATGGGTATATCCTTTTTTGGATTCTAGACCGTGAACCGACAAAAGTGTCCACGGACACTTAGTTGATAATATATTAACCAAGCAATAAATAGAAATAAATAAATAGAAACTTTCCGATTAGTGGCAAATTCTACAAGTCTAACTCTATCTTATCACCGTCATTAGACCAACCCCGGCGTTGATAACGTTGTTATCTTATCTACTCCATAATCCTAATCGTCTTAGGGCTCCCTCCAAGTTTCAGGGCAAAACAAGGGAGTTATAAGTTGTGGCCGTCGTTTTGTGCGAAGAACGACAATATTAGTGTGTTTTCCCAACGCTAGATTAATCAAGGCCACGCATACGCCCGAAATAATTCCTTACACACAGTTCCGCAGATCCAAATTTACGATAAAAACACGCCTCCGCAAGCACGCTCGCAAAGAAAACTTGTTTTGATTTAGGTGTGTTTGACGATGCCGTAGCGGTGGCGGTTGATGGCGATATAAAAAGCTGAGATCCGGAGCAAACAACGTCGCAGAGATCTGGATGATTGCCAATAATGCAATGATATCAATGCACACGCCGCCGCCGCACGAGGTTAATTCTCCACTTGACTTGATTTTTATACGCATTGTGGGCGTTTGAATTAACTACTCTTTATTTATCTTCATCGAAAGAATAAAGACGAGATTGAAATAGTCGTAAAATATGTGTGTCATTGAATTGTTAGTGTGGCTTTAATGTACGTAATATTATGGATTTCACCAACTTGACTATCAGGTGTTAGGACGACAGCGGCGGAGTATAGATTGAAACAAATCGTCGAAGGCAAAATTAGCCTTTCAATTAGAATTACAAATTGCAGTCAGAGACAAGCGCTACAAATCAACTCTTTTTCTTTTGTTTTTAGCTCGAAATAAAATAATAGAATTCAGTCGTTGATTGTAGTTACGAAGTGTTTAAGATTCATTCTGTTGATAGAACTGCACTGTAACACTTACTTTTCGCCTTTAGGTAAGAACGTTTTCGGCATGTTGCATTCTTCAGTATGAGAGTAATTTATAATTATTTCTGATTTATATAGTCTAAAAGTAAGTTAATTAAGACTGAAGAACGCAAGATGCCGAAAACGTTTCAACAAGTGACTATAAGTATGAGTTATAGTAAAATTTTATCAACATAATAATGGAATTCAATTCATTCCTGTGCAATAAAGAGCTGAAATGTAGCAATGACTAGTGTATTTGGTCCAGCTTATTTGGCGTTGAAAAAAATTTAAACACAATTTTTCTGATTTGTTAAAAACTTATTGCTTACTCTAATATAAATATATTGAAACGATTGATTTGGAATAAATTTGCCAAATATAGTCTATAGTCAAATGAATTTTCTATTGTAGCTTTAAACAGATGGTGTAGTTCTTAAACCACCCTATTACCATTCCAAGATTATTGCCGAACAATGTTCTTACCTTTGCATCCAGTATAATTACTATTTAAACTCGTAGTACGAGTAGGAATTGATGCCAATCTTCCCCGGCAATGCGGACAGGAATCACCACTTTGCTGTTCAGCTCTCGCCCATCTTGCAACTACTGGTGGTGGCAACGGCGGCGGCGGCGATGGACTCACCGACTGACTGGACCAACTCGGCTGCTCCAGCATATGATGGTCGCTCTTCGAATGCGGCAGCATCTGTAACATCTGTAAATCATCTGTAAATTATGCGCTTCGTTTTTACACTAAAGTAATTAGTTGGTAGGCGACGAGCAAACAAAGTTTGCGCTCGAATCCCGTTAGTTTCCGAGCGTCGTATGCACTTTGAGCTTTCACGTCAAAAATCAGATTAATTAACATCGCGCCGCGCAAACGCTGTCATCCTATTGCCTCAGCGGCATCAATTTGAAATGCAAATATCTAGCAATTAAAATGCGGCGATGTAAACAATGTAGCGATGGCGGTCGAGGGCGCTGAGTGGCAGGCGTGAGTGATGCTCGAGGCGCGACATCAGATGCGCATTTCGGATAAATAATCTGGCTGCAGGGCTGTTATTAATGTATTGCAAATGTTCAGGTAGCAATTAAGACAGGACGCGAGAATTGCCAGCATAGAAACGGGCGTAATTTAAGCGTGCGGGAAACTTTAAGAACGCAGCGGGACCTCAGGGGAAATGCCTAAACCGTTGTGAAAGCTGTTTAAACTGAGTTGAAGTCCTTCGTAAGTTAACATTTCTACAAGAAGGTACGAAATGCATACTTATGAAAAATAATTACATTAAGAGTTATTATTAAATTAATGCGGATGCAAAGAAAAATCAAAAGTAATTTGAAAATTTCATGAATTCTCTGTTGTTGTCACGGTCTCATATTGCGGCACTAATTTCTTAAATAATATATAGATTGAAATTTTTGTACAAAATTTTCTACTTTTAGAAATAAAGATTTATAAATGATCAGTATAATCGTTTAAAAAACTCAATCTAAATAATAAGTGGACATTTTACAAGAACAGAAATATATTTTCAATAAGTTATAAGTCCCCTAAAGATGATTAAACGTGATTTAATCACTTCAAATACCATAGATAATCCGTAAAGAACAAATTATTCATTACTGAATTAATAATTATTGATATAATATATATATAGAAATAAAATTAAGTATATGTTAAATCTGATACTTTTTGTTCTATATAAGCAAAATAAAAATTATACATTTTTCTATTTATTAATTTTAATAATAATTTCACTATTATCAATAAAATTAAAATTGTTTACATTAAAAACCAAGTCTTAGTGAATTTTACTTTAGTTTCTGTTGTGTATCAAAATAGGTATCCTAGTTGTTGTCAGGCACACAAGTCATACCGAAACCATAATTTAACTATCTTTATAAACTTCAGAGATCCCCTCGGGAACAACATGTACCAATGCGCTGGAAGTGTTCAGGTGGCCATAATAATAAAAGCAGACAACCCAAGGATATAAAGCACAAAAATATGAAAAATAAAACTTTCCATGGAAAAATCCGGAGACAATAGAATACGCCACGTCCTAGTACCAGGGTGTTCCACGTGAATGCGTGTGGTGTGTTTTCCGAGCGCGAATTAGTGCATACCATATACGAAAGTTTTCCATGAATTTCCATGCTTCTTTCAGTCGTATCCTCCGGCTTTCTGCAGAGACCGTGAGAAGTCGAGCAAACTCTTTGTCGATTGGGACGCGTAGGAAATATCTATTTCCGCTGAGCCTTTTCATGTTCACTACATTAGTATAGTTGGAAGAATGGTATAAGCCTTTCCAATAAATATTACTTTATTTTTTCGGGAGACAAATTGCGTGAGATTATAGAAATGTTGGAATAGCGGAGGTAAATATAAGGGTGCAGGAAGAAGATATCAACCGTTTTTGGGAAGTTGGAGAAGTGAATGAATATTACGAAAAAGTAAAGCGTGTTTCGACTTTTGTAATAGTTTCACAAAGAACTTTTCAAGTACAGCGTCTATTTAGGAATGTGGAGAAAGTTAAACAGTCAAGAATACTTAACTTTGTAATTTGTATATCGCTAATTTACTTTTCAGTTAGTTTCAAAGAGTATTACATCAAGTAGTATAAAGTTTTCGTAGTAAATCATATTTTACTGCAGATGATTGCCAATGAACTTTAAAGAAAGTAAAGCAGGTATAAACTTAATCAATGCAGTAAAGTTGAAAATAATTCATGTGCAAGTAATCAAGACTAATTTAACTCTTTAAATAAAAAAATAATGGCAATCATAGAGAAACGTCAGGAATATAAGATTGAAAACACTGAGGAGGCATTCTAAAAAGAATTTTAGTAATTTTTTAATGGTTCATATGTTTTTTTAAATATTTTATTGCGCATATATTCGTAGCAATATTCTTTAATGAGTTTTGGTAATTTAATCTTGTAATCTTGTATTTTTGTTTTAGTTTCTTTAATAGTAATATTCAATAGTCATATTGTTTTGAAATATATTGGAGGCTATCAGAATGTTTCAAATTGTCACTTTTCTATTTTATTTTGCAGCTTGCTGAAATCAAATCGATTACCGACTTTTACTACTTGACTTTCATCCCATTTTACTGCATCAAGTATCAGGGTTATTAGCAGTTATTAAATTAAATATACTCTAGCAGGATTTCAACGTGTGTTTCCAGTATATGGAAACCTCGCTATCACTGTTTCAGTCAAACGGCTTGCCGACTGTTAAATTAAGTCCCCATCAATATAAAGAAATACCAGTTCTTTTGTAGTTGGTATAATTGTTAGTTCATTATAGGATTCTCTTAAACCATACTATCTTCCAATAATTTTGTAATTTTATTTCCTTTCCCATTAAATTTGTTTTGTCTGAAATTCCCAAAATAAACTCATTACGAATCAATTTCTCAAAGAAAAACACAGAAAACTAGTTTCCAAAAGATTGCAACATGTGAACAAAGAGAAAGTTAGAAATTTAGCAACATCTAACATAGCTAGCTTGCTGCTAGATGCGTTGCAAGGAATTTTTGCTCGGCATCATAAAAATAAGTAAATGTTTGTTTATCAGCACGTATTTCGTGTATTTTCCGCGCCGTCCCTAGCGACGCGATACTAGGACATAAATTTTCGGGAATTGTTGAATTTGCTATGGCTCGTTGCGCTCATCGCCTTGAAACAGTAGTGTGCTTCGACGATGCTAACCAGGCAGACTACGTCTGCCGGTGATAAGGGGTGAACCGGCAAATTAGGATATTTATATAAAAAAAAAACACTCAAAGTTCAAATCCTACTGGGGGTATATTCAATATAATATATATACACTCTCACAGAATTCAATTCTGGTAACTGCTAATAACCCTGGTAGTGTCGGTATCCGGCATAATAGTAGTACGCTCAAAAAGTAACAATAAATAACTTAAAGGCGATTAACAGCTGTGTGTCCGAGAAGAGGCAGAAAGCTGCATAGGAAAAAACGTGTCCTTACTCTTATATTTTCCTTTACCATAGAAGAAATATATAGTTACGTAGAAGAAAAAGATGACAGTTTTTTGTTAGGAGTTTATCAATATGGGAGAAATTAATAACGGACAAAGTAAATTAGATTATTTCTTTGTATGCTGTTATTAAGATTTATTTGTTTAGCGTTATTTACAATAAGCAACAAATATCAATGATTTTTAATACTTTTACCAAAAAAAGTGCAAACTAAATAAATCTAAATTTACAAAATGTCGGAGACAGTACAGCAATCGCAGAAATGAAATAAATACACACACTTTAAGGTGTCACCTGTTAGCAATGAATCCTCATAAGACAAGAAAGGTATCAACAATCTTTATAAGAATTGCCGCAAGTCACTTGAAATCCAATTCAGAGAATAAGATTTTTAAATAATTCTAAGCAATATAATTTTTTTTAAAAATCAAAATGGTATAAAACATTAAAAAAATTATCCATTTTTGAATATTTTAAAAGAATATTCAAAATAAAATGTTGTTTGTTTATGTCTGGATAAGGGAACCGTAAGCACTACATTATTTGAAAACATCTCAATTTAGTTTTCTTCCTGGATTAAACTACAACGTAAGATGTTATATATTTATAATTGATTTATGCAGTTGTTTGAATCCTCTAAAATAACTAAAACTTCTTATCCTCTCTTCTCTGTAGATAGAGCCAAGAAGAATTACTATCAAGGGATAGATCTTGAAGCTAACTGTTCTAAAATTTATACTAAACCTTTCTAACCCAATATTGTAAATCATCCAACCCCAAAACAGTGGAAACAAGACCCAGAAAAAAACCGCCACCATATCGTATCCAACATGTCAAACTTTAAATTATAGCGACGCATTATTTTATTGCAACTAGACCCCAATTGGTCCCCATTGGTTCCACTGGCAAATTGATCGTGGGCCCTAGGAACTAATACAGGTGAGCAGTTGTCCAGCTATCTGATATAAGATGATATGCCGCCGCCGCGCGTTATAACTTATAAAATGGGTCGAACCAACCTTTCCCTGGCCGGCTGGTTCTTTGAAATACTGGCGGCGGTATCTATAAATGCGATTTTGTGTTTCAATGTATGCTTACGTATAAATCACGTCGATTCAAGTTAGCTCCTTCAAAAAACCAACATTATAAAACTATCGTAGTGCAATTGTAAATAAACATCAGTTATATAACACTAAAACTCATTAAAGAATTAATATCGCTCTTTTTTCTGTTAATCTTCCATGTGCAATTAGACCTTTTTAATTATCTCACTGCGCGAGCAGTAATGCTAAGCCTTCTCTTATTTCCGGTCTTTCAACTACGTATGGTTTATTGTTATTTATGTGTGCGCTCAGGCAGTAAATCATTTCAACTCGCCCAATTTACCACCTTCTTGCTGCGTGAAAACCGAGTGAATTTTTCCAAATTTATTGCATTCGTTGACCTTTAGGTCTTGATGTGTGTCGGCAAGAATGAAACACGATAGGGTGGACATTGGGGTGCAATAAAAGAGAAAGAAATCAATATGTCGAATTTTTACAGATTCTAGGCATTCAAAGGCAGTATGAGTGACACTTTTCATAGATTCAATCTCAAACTATTACTGATACATAGATTGTGATCATTACCTTAAGACGTTTTCAGAATTAATGAGCAGAGATGTCATCGCCCAATCAGAAGTCAAAGACTTATTAACGCCATTGTTCACATAAAATCTAGTGACCCAGATTTCTTCCAAGGGCTTCTTTCAATGATGGATAATCATTGTAGCAATGTAGCAATGAATCTGTACCAAATTAAATTAACCATGCATCATTCATATGACGTCAGCTAACAATGAATGAGATGACATAAAATAATGAAAAGTTATCCAGCTTACACTTTTATTTTATCCAATACGTCTTCTGTTTTGCCACGTTTCACGCATTCATTTTTGTAAATATAGAACATTCACATAAACAAAACTATCTATTAGAATGCTATGATTGTTTTGCCTACTT
This sequence comes from Diploeciton nevermanni, assembly GCA_027575565.1. Lineage (NCBI taxonomy): Eukaryota > Metazoa > Arthropoda > Insecta > Coleoptera > Staphylinidae > Diploeciton > Diploeciton nevermanni. The sequence goes on from JAODIE010021823.1 coordinate 20,650, forward strand.
TTCGTATTCTAGTTGTTACCATCCCTCTCTTTCTAACAAATAACTGCTAAGTGAAACAACTGAAAATCATGGACTTCTTGATAGTAACACCAAGAGCTAAGATAATAAACGCATAATGTTTTATGGCAGCTTTTACTTGTTTTAACATTTCTCGTTCACTTTACTGCTATTTCCGACAGTAACCACTGTCTGTCTGCTGTTAAAGATATGCCATTATCAAAATCTGACGAGAAGCCCATTCAAAAACCCCCATTCTTTAAAGGTAAGTTACTAATCACTCGCAATATAGAATATGAATTTCTAACTAATATATATATATATATATTTAATTGCACTCTAGCAAAGTTTCGTCTAGAAAAGTTCGAATCTCTACCTTGCTTGAATAAAGTGCGGGAAGTAAGTAGAGATATTAAGAAGCTCGAACGTAATTCAACACCAATGGAGACTGATGAACAACAATATGTGTCGAAATCAAAGTCGCTAATGCGGTTGAAGGAAGAAACAGCCAATGATGCAGCTGATATTAAAGAAAAAGCTGATACAGAATTAGCTGAACGATTCTCTTCAGTATTATAAAATATTTTAAGTTGCATAGAAGAGACATGAAGATGACATGAAGACAATTTGATGGATCAGTCTTAATATTCGTTATCTCGTTGTCAGATCTCGTTGTAAATGCGAAATTCTAATAAAATATAACAAACATATTTCTTTTCTTTATTGAAACTAACATACACTAGAGTAATTTTCCAGGACAAGTTTAGTGTGTTTCTTCTTTTCATATGAATCAGTGATTGCCTGTTTGTCCAATTTTTTTTTGCTTTAAGTAAAACGGAATTAATTAAATTATGTAAAAATTTTAAGGAATAGAAATGCATAATTAGAACATCATTTCTAAAACACTATTTTGCTGTTATTGATGGTTTGGCCTGAAACTAACGTCTTACGGAATAAGGCCTTCTTCTATTATTAGAATAGAATACGTCAAATACAACACACACCTGTTCTAAACATCACAAACTTCTTTTGTATAAAATAAATAGAGTTTGAAACAGTTTAATACCATATCTTTTAAAATATCACATCTTTAATTAAAGTTAACCCAACTCAACTAATACAAATGAAACACCTCCATCCTTCAATTTCTCTCAAAATACGCGTTGGTTTTCCATAATTACTCCGTGTATTATTCCAGGATAAATTTAACGTTATAAATTCTCTCTCCTCATAAGTGAAAATCAAAAAGTTCAAGCCTGCCTGCAAAGCGGTACATTGCACACAATATGGCATTATCAAACGCAATCTCATAAAGAAGATCTACATGTTCCCTGGGATTGTTTTGCTAAACCGGCAAACACGACACGCATGTACACAGGTCGGGAGCGGCTTCCCAGCGGCGGTGGCATTGCATATGTGCCTATAATCGTTTCGCGAACCTTGTGTCCCATTTCCCCTGACGGCAACTCAATGCAAACGCATACCGAGTTAGATCGAGTTAACCTCGAACCGTTCTGGGCAAGTTACTGTTTCACTTTCATGTCTACCGACCCGAAAACAAGAAGGTCCCTGAAAATGGCGTAGCATATGGGTAAAAAAGCAAACTATTTTCTGATTCTACGCATTCAATCTTAATTTGAATCACTGCCAAAATTATTTGTGTTGGGGAGAAACTCCAACAGAAGGCAAGAGATATTGCAGTATAAATAAGCAATACACGTTTTCCACCTCATACAATTGAATAAATCCCGATTTAAATGTGTTTACGTGGAACAAATTGCATTTGCAAAATTTCAACTTTTTCACTCCATACAGATTCAAACATAATTAACTTCATTCAACTAAAATAACAACTCTTCCACAAAAATAATCAATAAAATTGAAATTAACCTAGAAACAATCCTCTACGCAATCATTGAATTAATTAACACATGAACCCGCCAATGAACAGCTCACAAAAATCTCATTGCATGTTCACTAAATAAAAGCGCTGTTCGTATCGACACATTTTGTGAGTGGTGCTGTTACAGTGTGATTACCGTTGTAATTTGTGTCAAGTCTTTCCAAACCTCATCGTGATAAGCACTTTGAGCACGGACAATGACCGTTTAGCGGTTTCACCCGGCCGTATTCGTGCGAGTTCATTGATTTTTCAACGCGGGAGATTTTTTCTCAATTGGAACGATGCAGGCGTGAAAATAAATACATAAATTCAGAAAATATTAGGATATTTTCATATACCTTAGACATCTAAACATTTCTATTATTTCCGTTTAGCTAGAATTTAATATATTAAATTAAAGCTGTAACTAAATATTTTCATATTTCAGGTTCTTTCTACAAGCCTAAAAATGTAAAATTGATATCAGTAATATAGTGTATCAACAGTTTAATATAAAAAATTACGATGCCAACTATTCACCAACAATTAAAAGTTCTCTTATTATCGCAATAAGTTCTTGTAACAATTATTATGAAACTAAATTCTAAAAACAATTCAATTATAATTTCATATTTGCACATCCGTCAAGGTCCATAATTTACCTGAAACCAAATAAAAACATTCATATTTTGAAGCTTCTTTTGAAAATTTAATCAGTGCCTAAAACAAACCAAGAATGGCGTACATTTAACAAATCTACTGTAATTGCGCTTAATTTATATTCTGCTTAGAACTGCAGCTTTCATGATTGATTGTTTATTTAAATCAAATTTCACGTACCTAAATTAAGCTAGAACTAAATTAAAAAGATAATAGAATTTTCAAACAACAAATACTATTAAAACATTTTTTTATATATTTACTCAAATAAAAGTATTATCGTTCATTTCGTAGTATATTCTTAGTTTTAGAATTAATCATATTTTCTATTTGGACCCAATAAGACCAACCTTTGAAAATATTTTCAATGTGAAGAGGAATTAAATAATTGAACTCATCTTGAATTTTATCTATTAGCAAATAAAAACAAGAATTCAAATAAAAACCTATAAAGAGTATTTTATAAAGCGATTAGTAATAACAGAAACAATAAATTTTAATATAACAACTCCAATGACTTATTAATGCCAGAAGTTTTATTACCTCTGAACATAGTTTATACGACATATAGTGTTATTTTCATGCCCATATGCTAGAAATTAAAATGATCTTGGTGAGTTGATATAAACCATGTAAAAACCCTAAAACGATTTATATTATATAGTTATGAAAAGAGTTCTATCGTAGATTTTTATTAACATTATTTTATAACAAATCTCTTAATAAAGAAACCTACTCAAGTAATAAACATTTTTATTATAGCAGAAATTAAATACTTCCTGCCGTAGCAAAAAAATCACACCTTGTAACGCTTTTTAAACTTTTATTACCAGTTTGCAAATCAGCTTGTCAACGATTAAAAAGAAATACAACTCGCGCCTTCAGTAATTAAATGTTTATTATGTCATATTATTCTTTCACACCTAACTGCACTGTCTTAAATCATAAATGAATTAATATTTTGTTTTGATAGTCTACAAATCGTAAATTTACGGCAATATTCTCGAAATAACCTACTTTGAACCTACTTTGATTTATGGTCGCTCTTGTTTGTGATCAATGTACATTTTTAATCGGTGCATATTTATTAGATTCGTTAGTGCTGATTTATACAACTCTTCCGGGAAGGAAGTAAAACTTGCAACGATGGATCTGAATTATCTTCGTTCAATTGACTTGCCAAAGTTTTCTAGTTATGTATTAAAATTTCAATTAGGAATTGACCCATGGAAGCTGCTTCCACGAAAGATGTAAAGAAAAAAAAAAGCAGAGGCAAAGCGTCGAGGTAAACTCCTTACGACTTTCCCGCAATGCGTAAACTTGCTAACTTTCTTGACTTGGTCCAGTATATCCGGGTTATTATTTAATCAGAATGGAAGACTTTCTTGCCAAAAAGTGTTTTCTCTTGCCGTTCACATCTTATTGTTAGTTCTTCAATTAAAAGAACGCATTAGGTTGCTCTTAATTGGATACTTAAGAAAAATATCGTGATCCAAATGCCAAGGAATTGAACTAAAAGCATGAAAAATAAAGAATTTATTTGGATAAAATATGTAATGATGGCAATACCCAAACGACTATCTAACAGAGGGACTGAAACGCAAAATCTGAATGATAATGCTTTAGGCTTTTTGGGAGCAAAAAAAGTGTTTTAACGGCGACTGACAAAAAAGTTCACTAAAGAGTGATTCAACAACGAGAACGAAAACAATCTAAGTTAAGTAAAAAGTGAACTTGAGGAATAACAAATAAAAGTACGAAGCTAAAAAGATCAGTGAAAGGACGCACTTAAAAAAGAAAAACAATTTATCCGGGGATCAAAGCTAAGGCAAAAGCTTTAAGTATTGGGAAAGACAGACTATTGGAATCATGAATGCCGACTGTAAAAAAGAAAGGAAGAACATATACTGGAAGAAGTGAATAAAACGAAATGAAATTTGTGTCCAGTGCAAATAGGCTTGTTTATTGTTTCTTGAAGACTTTTGCATTTGGTTACGATATATTCCTAAGTGTTCAACTTTTAATTTTATTTTTTGGAAATTGCTTTTCTTTTGTTTTATATTCTTTGTTAAATCTATATAGATAAAAATCAATTTGGATTTGAGCCTTTGGGGAGGAACAATCCAAAGTATTTGGACGAGAATTATGACAGTTATTAGAAAAATATGAAACTGCGTCCCAATTGAAGTAAATAAAATGTTGTTTCTTAGTGGTCTTTTTTTTATTGAACGTCTTCCTGTACGCCAGAAATTGTTTTCTTCTACACCTGTTTGAATTTTTTTAAATAAAAAATCTTATTTTCTTCATAATCTTCAAGATGCTAATTTTCAATCTACGTAATTATTGATCCATCCTGAACTGCAAATTAAAAGTATTCTGCACCTAAACTTTAATTAAAAGCGGAAGATTCTAAATTGCCTCCATACAATTTGTTGTGACATCGGCTTCTGTGACACCTCCAGACACCTTGCATTTGATCACTATCGATCGGTCTCAGCTCACTCTAGTGAAGACAACATAACAACAAAAGAAAAAAAAAAGGAATAACAAGCGAACAAATTCACGTTGTTTTCATTAGTTGAATTACTCACTCAACAACAAGAGGAGTGTAGAAATTGTGGTTAGATTGGAATTCTGAAAACTTCGCCGATCCATCAATTGACCGATTCGTTAATACCAAGACTAGGCAATGCCTCCAGAATGCCTCCAGGACGGTTAATAAATCACTGACGAGTTTGATGAACGGTTTCGAGGCGTTCGCACTTGGTGCAGCCCGTAAATTAGAACAGTTTCTTAGATATTTCTGTAAAACAATGAGAGTGCCGAGGATCTTTTCATCAACATTCTGGGTGAATTATAAAGCTGCTCGTGAAAGGCGCTTGATTAACACCTGCTTGCAAGTCGCTTAAAAATTAATTCCGAAGGTTGATTTTGATCCAAAGAATGCACAACACTAAGAAAAAAACGGATAATTCTACGTGAATTATTAAATAAATTAAGTTGCTTGCTTTGAATATATCATTCTTTGTCCATGTTCCTGCAGAGAATTGAAAAGTGCAAATCTAGGTATTCGCTATTCATACAAATTCAGTTGAGTTCACAGTTGGAGTTCAAACCTTTAAGAAATAGACAAAACGTGTGAAACTTCGAATTTAATATTTGCGCAAAGTTTATCTGCTTTACACGCACGTTGTAGCTGAATGTGAAACACTTTAAGTATTTGTGTATTCCCGAAAACGTGGCGATGGTGGCAAATTTCTCCCGACGAATTGTTCCCGAGAGCCGTAGAAGGGCAAACAAACTTGTGTCGCGCCAGAAAGGTGAAATCGTTCGTGTTATTCTGTTTTTGGTGCCGACCGCCGTAATATCCTCATTCTGAAGGCGGCAAACGCATACATTAAAGACGAACCTGTTCGTAAAGTCGAAGGTGCGAGCGGAGAAGCCCAACTAAAGGTGAAAGTGGATATGTAAGTAGTGGTAAAGTAGGAGGAAGGATATACGCGTGTACCAGCAAACAGTCAGGTTCATTCATAAAGTTCTAAACGTTTCCAGAAAATATCTTATGCATCTGAATTTCTTTAAGATGAAGCTTATGCATGATGTACAGCAAAAACTTTACACAAACGTGCAAAAAAATGTTTAAACAATTGTTACTGGATGAAAAGAGTAGTTTTTACTTGAAGTATCTAAGTAGTGATTTTATAACAAACAATGAGATACAATATTTTTAACAATAACTCAATAACATGAATCAAGTAAGAAGAAAGCTTAATACAATTGTTCTCATTGAATTTTCGTTGTTTTTTTCTGAGAGAAAGCATGAGGAGCGGCTTCGCCTCTGTTCTCAACTTTAAGACGTTGTTAATACCACCTCCCACACTTAATAATAGTCATTGAAGTATCAACGCATAGTTTGTAAGTTTTTTTGAAGTGGATAAAAATAACTTATACATTTAAAGTGCCCTAGAACTTACTAAACTGATCTAAAGATCTTTTAGGTGTATAATAAGATGCATAATGATTTATTGATAGTTTAACAATTAAATATAATCCAATTTCTTTCACTGCCGTTCCTAGATCAAATTTGTATTTTATATTATGCGGAAATTTTAATGTCCTAGCTTATATAGAACAGAAGTTCATAGTAAATAAAAATTACTACAGTTTTTGTTGATATTAGGCTTGCTGTTTCTCCGGTAGCTTATATATATATATGATTATTTATGAATTAAAGCTGTTTTCTATATAATGCCGCATACATTAGTTCTTTAAGACCTATAGCATTAAAATTATGTCGTATAATAAATTGTCATTTTTTTATTGCTTTTAATTCATTTCATACCAAAAAGCTAGTTGGAAATTTTGCGCAATATCAACAATTTTCAAATTAAAATATAACCACGGTGGACCGCAGTCCGGGATATAACGAGAAAATGCAATAATTAATTCAGAAGCTAAAAATCTGTTTCTCGCAATTTCTGCAAATGAAGCAAATAAAACGAACTCGCTAAAAAGTAAATAACATGAATATAGCCGTGACAGAAATGTAAGATAACCTGTAACAAAGAAAAAAATTACTCGTTGCGCTTTTACATCTCTCTGCATTGTGTCATGTAATTTCATCTTTTTGTGTGCCTTCGTGTATTTCGTTTTGCTTATCAGTACGTTAATAGAATTCCATCGTTTCTTTTTCCTATCGTTGAACGTTTCCGGCTCATTATTTAACCCCCGCTCAACTAAAACCGCGCAACCGACAACTGAAAGTATGTTTCGTGTCTTCTAGCATCTCTTCAGCGCTGCAGAAGAGTATAAATGATATTGAAAGGAGATACCATAGGTTGCTGTAGGTACAATTCACAAAAATTGTGTCTTGCTTTTAATTTCATAGTATCCCTACGAAACCGCAGTGCCCACCATCGTCAGCCATATTTCAATCGTCTTCGTTTTTCAATATTTCCGCTTATGAGAAATGGGGAAATCATTAGATGTCTCTAGTCATTATAATTCTTTTGCTTGTCGTCGATGCCGTTTCTCTGACGATTGCTTATCGATTGGCTGCAAAATCGCTGCCGCTTGCAATTTAAACGGCGATGAGAGGAAAAACGCAAAGGATCCAAACAGGAAACAACTGCAGACAAAAACATCCCAGAAGCAAAACAAACGAGCAATCCTAGAATTTAATGCGGTATTCAGAAACCTATAAATTATGCATGTTTTTTGCTGGTGCAAATAATGGATTCCTGAAGAAAAAAAGATGCGCCATTTTTTCAACCTCATAGTGAGACAAGACAGACACATGCATGTTACAGCCACGAGAGCGTTAAATAACGGCAGTCAAATTTAAGCATTCTATAGGTATCTAATTTCATTCAATTAGCAGGTATGCCTAAATAAAACGCTAATATTAATATATGAATATTCCAGTACGTTAGCAAGATTGCCAGCAAGTATTGTGAAGAAAAATCTAGTTTCGAAGTTTGCACTTTGAAAGTTTCGTATTCCAGGGCACTTGCCAACTACGAGATGGCGGTGGTGGCGGTTGACGCAACTTGCATGTACCTGTTTTTTGGCACTTTAGCGGCTCACGCGTTCTTGTACTCCACTTTAATCTCGGAGAAGATAAAATAAATTTGCGTTATGTTGCCCTTGTTTACAGTTATCCAATATAGCACCATTTCTATCAGTGACGTGGGGATGCCAATGGGTTGAGTGGTTATCGAGAAAAACAAGTAACAAAAGAGATCCCAAAATTAAATATTTCATATTTTAAGTACGGAAAATTTGGTTACAATCTGGTTTAAAGTTCGGACTTAAAGAAAAGAAAAATTATGTTGAAAAATTGCACTATAACACCTACTTAAAATTGATTCGTAAAACGTTTTCGGCATGTTGCCTTCTTCAGTATGATTGAAATTGTAGAAGTTTGTGATTTATATATTGCTTAAAT
>JAODIE010021834.1:0-28768 GCA_027575565.1 Diploeciton nevermanni
CAAACATAAATCCAAAATCTACCACAAGTTTCAATCAGATATAACATTAAACACTTCATTATTTATAACATACCAATTTAATTTGTAGCAGGAATCCAACAACACTATATGCAGCCATTGAAATGACAAAGTTCCTTCTAGCTAGTTGATATTCCTGTGAATTCTCATCACCATATTTCTTCAAGAAATATTCGTACATTCCCAGGTCCGTTTGGCGCCCCGAGTGATCCCTAGACATCGCATTAGGGACACATTCAATTACCCCACACTATAACAGTGACAATTAAAATTTTCCTCATGCTTTTGACTCAATTCTGTTACTTATGCTTGGTGCTTTTGCTACAACTCTATATGGAAAGAGATACAGATCCAAACCCACTATTTTTGAAGAAAAACATTCTATTGGTCGCATCGATAAATTGCAGTACAGCAAGTATTTTCAAAAATTCATATCTCATGAACTACTTTGATATAACACTCCGTTTGACTTGAGTCTGAATAATGCGATAAGAGATTTTTTCTGCGTTAAGACCTAGATTTGCTATAAAATTACCCACCATCCTTTCCAATAAAATGATATTATTCGTTAGTATATCTCATACTAACTACATGCTGAACCGCCACAGAATTCTGCATAATTTGATGCTTAATTTCCTTGATTATGGAATCATTACTCTTCAATCTGTATCAAAAACATAAGAGATTTACATTTGTTTTAAATTACATTAGCAACAAATACCTGTCCGGTAAATATACAGCCAACATGGGTGAAATATCCCATGCAAGTCTGGTATAATCCTGCCATTGTTTCTCCGTTAAAATCTCTGCCCGCCACGCTGCTAGAGAATCCTCCCCAGGTAGGTACAGCTCCACCCGACTTCCCGGATTATGCCGTACAATCATAAAATCAATCTCAACGACTAACAATTCCAAAATCAAATTCCGTTTCTCGATATAACACCGGACAAAGTTATCAGCTGTAGGCACCCGTTTACTCTTCGCCGATCTCTTGCCGAGAATAGTTGTTAATGTAGAAAGGGGTACTGTGTTGATCCATCCAGCTTTTCCACGTAATTCATTACGTTTTGCCATCTCCACGGTCTGGTTGGAACTGAACTGTGGCGATGTTCCTAGGTCTAAATCTATTTTATTACAACCGTGATAAAGAAAACGGTGTAAGAATTATGGAAACCAAATAAGTGGAAAATAAGAAGAGATAAAAATGTGCACTTTATAGAAATAAAAAAGTGGTTTGGATGATTGAACTCCTTACCTCCGACATCACTAACCCGAAGGTACTTCTTATCGGAATGCATGGTCTGTCAAAATCTGACAAGAGTACAAATATCCTCCCGCAACTCATTATTGTTCTGAGTTGAACATCCGAATGGTCTACAGAAATAATTCAAACAACTGCAGTAGATCCTCTCCCTGAGAACATTCTTGGCAAAGCCTTTTTGGTAAAATATCTCCTTGTAGTAGAGATAACCCACATTGCAACAACTCGAACCTCACTCCCTCCAACAGCAGCAACATCTCGTGTTTGACATGGCGTAAGACCACCGACATTCATCGCAAGCGATCTATGTATTAACGTAGCTAACATTTCCACTTTCTCATAACTACTATACTTTGCTGTTTCAATCATCTCACAAATAAATTGTACCCAAATCCCATGAGGCTTGAAAAATGGTGGTTGAGACTCCAAGTTGCTACTCTCGCTGTAAGCCAAAGGAGACACCTCTTCGGCAGCAACTGAAAACAACCCCATTCGTCTCTAGATAGAGTAGATCCACGCACTAACCATTTCCTGGAGGAAGCGTAGCTCCACATCATGTCTGGCTGTTATAAGCCACTGCCAACAAGCAACTGCTGTTGACATGGCCTCTACTGTAAAAAGCTCCACTTGATTTGATGCAATGCAATGGAGAAGACTCCGATTTAACTCTGGCGTTGTGATCAACATCGCTGTTGACCTCCAAAGTGCTTCCCGATGTGCGTCAACATCCTTCTCTTTACATGCTTGCCATACACTTTCCAGAAGCTTCTCAGTCATGTCCCTAATGTTTTCCTGCCCACAGGATGACTCTTAATATACTCTTGAATGTGTGATTTTGTCCAATGTGACTCCCATTTCATTGCTTCCTTCAAAATCCGCTCCCTGGCTTCCAGTGTATCCATCAGTTGAATAGACCAGGATGTATTAGGAATATCAAGAATACTGCAAAGAGTAGGATAATACCTATAGGCTGTCTAAGGTAGTCCACAATACTCTCTTATTCTACAGAAGATGCGGGAATTTGTCAATCAAAAAAGACAGGAATTTATCAGCAACTCGTCTTATCTGCTTCTGTGGGTTGTTGAATTTTACCAAGAGAAACTGGGCATGATCCTCTAGATCAGTTTCTCTTGCCTGATTATTTGATGTTTGAGATACCAGTGCTGGTGTTTTAACTATCTCCTTAACTCCTTCGTACCATTCAACAGGCCAATATCCTGAATCAGATACAGTTTATGTTGTCTAGATTTAGGATTCTGAATAGTAGGCATTCTTCGTAGAAGCACAGTTATTACAGGAATCAACACGCCAAGATTTCCGGCTGAACTGGATGCAAAGATATTTTCAATAGCGGTATCTCGTAATTTATCGAATGCAGTTTGTGCTGGCGTAAATGTATTGATGGTACTGATGTTGCTGATAAGACCCTTTGGTGGAAAGAGGATTGAGAACAGATAACTTTGTTTCGGCCTTCTTTTCGCTTTTCTCGGATATTTGCTTATGCAGTTTTTGCAAAATCGGAGATGGGGTGATGAGAAAATCTCGTAAGCAATAATAGATATTGATGCTATATTCGGAAACTTCTGTGCCAATTTTCCAAGGCCCTCGAGATATACCATCAGCAGCGGCATATGAGCTAGGACAAGTTTGTGACCATGCGTGAAGTTGATTTTTTCCGAAAGACGGCCACAGAGGCTGTCAGCACCTAAATAAAAAACAGTAGTTACAAAAACATTACAAATTATTTAATTAAGAACACCATTCTATTTATACTAAATTAATTATTTCTCGTAAACATTGAAGAACAAGTTTGAAAGAAGAGATATGTGCTTGTTATTAATTGATTTAGTTCTTAGTGTAACGGCAAAGAAGAAAATCAAACAGTAGCTGTTAGAAAACTAGTAAACAGAAATATGCAATTATTGAGTACAAAGATTAACACTGCATCACAAATATCAAACACTAAAACTTCGAGTATAAAATTCTCACACAAATCACCTAATATAATATTTATTGCATGTGAGAGTGTTGATAAATTGTACTCAGCGTCGACTGAAAGCAATCCACGAAAAGAAGTTTAAAATTGATACAAATCACAAAATCCAATCAGATACATAATATTTTAAAGTAATACATTGATTTTCTTAGGCAAGTGACTCATGTTAAGAGGTATTGCATACATTGACTTTTATTACTTTATTTACTGTTATAACAGTTTCGGCTTGCATTCAGTGTGTTGAATTGTATTTATCGCTACTGATTTTATATCGTCTATCGGTTGTATTTTTGTCGATCAATTGATATTGGAAGTAACAATAACACAACACGAAGATACTAAAATCAATAAATCCAATTTCATTTTCTCTAGCTGCTATGACAAATAACTTAATCCCTTAATCTTTAGTTACGCCATTTGTGCTGCATTTGTATTGAATTTATTTTGGAATCAATTCGATTAATTCAGGGTGATTATTTTTGAGCATTTTCGATAGAACTTCAACTCTCAAGCACTTGTAAGTTGATACATTTTGCTTTGAGACAATCAAAGCAATAAAATTCTGGTCAAAATTAATCCAAGAGGTAAGCACACCGATAAATTCCGTGCCATATCCTTAAGCTATTACAATAGCAATACCGAAAATGTAATTATAAATAATGTAATGATTGTCAAAGAACCCATTACATATAAACTATATATATGCTATATAATATCGAATATAAAGCAGAGACCAAATAATAATTTAAGGAACTCAATTTCAAAGCTTCAATCCAACTAATTCGCTTAGAAGTCACTAAGTAGAGTTTAAATTTGAAATTTAATAGAGGCGCCATTCAGTGGTGTATAACACATTGCACTAAATTAATATTACAAATTCCTTAGCAAGCAATCACCAAGATTTACAGTCTAAAGTCCATTCCTCTGTAGTGTATCCCTGGAGTTTATTATTCTTAGAGGTGTGTTATAATCAATGAGATATTTATCAAATATCAAATACGTAGAGTTTGCTGCGAAAATAATTTTGGGTACTTTAATTAGTTGGATTCAATATCAGGCAAATCTAATCTTATGAAGAGGCTTTACAATCAACAAATGTTAAGTGACTTTCCTCTACATATCCATATAGACAAGACAGATGTTGTATGATAACAAAAATTTCAGATACCTGGTTGTTTGAAAATTGCAGAGAGCAGACGTCTGAAAGATTGTTATTGAAAGCCTAGTAGAGAAAGCTCGTAGAAGACGTCGATAGTTAAAATAAATATTGCGGTATAATATATTGTGGAAAACCCAGAATAAGAACATGCCTTCTGTATATATTTCTTGTTGAATCATTGAAGGTGTTTGTGAAGTTTGCATGTTACCCGAGGAAAAAGGTAATCATAAATTCTTTGCAGCTTTTCTATATGCGAAATTAACAATACTTAAAGCATACATTAAGAAGAATAAAGTGAACTATTTGTTTAACTAATTAGCTTTACAAATAAGTAGACATCTGTGTACAGAAGTTTTTTCTTAAAGCTCTCAACTATTTTCGATTTTATGCTTTATACTCAATTTCAAGAGCACAACTGTATCAATACTACTAAAATTTCTGCTGACAAATAATGAAAGATGTGCTTGCACATAACATATTCGAGAAAATATAGTTCAAGAATCTATTTCAAAAATCGACTAAAATCTCACCCGTCTCATCACCAATTGCCCATACTAAAAGATCAACACATGCTGCATTCACCATCACATTCACTTTGAATTTATTCACCAGAGCGTAGTTACTCTCACGATCTTCACATTCACTAACATCATGGTTCCTGCTTTGAAGCACTGTCTGACCATTCAAGAATAAACCTTTAAATAACGCAAATATTGCAATACAGTATTGCTTACTAAAATGTAATATAGTCAAGGCTCACCTTTGACAAACTCCTGAACATCTTTAGTAAACACCACAGGTAAATCTCTCTGTGGTTGCAATAACTCCCTCAATAGTGTATCCATCACCAAATTAATCGCCTCCGAAAACGTCTTATATGGAAAAGTAATGATCTTGCCTGTTGTATACACCTCATTGCTCTGCTCATCTAAGAAGCTTAACATCTCTTTAGTGAGTAGCTTCTTTGCCATTACAAGTATAGTCTGTAAATGATCCACACTCAGCAGAATCATCTTCTCTCTGTATTACGCAGCATCGCTCATTCTCAAATTCTAAAATTGGTGAAAACTGGAACACAATTTTTGTCCAATCCCAGGAACTTGTTATCTTCGGGAGCATTCGCGTTCTCATTGAATGATAAAGAGCGAGGGATAATCGAGCGGAAGTTGCTGAATGAACGCTGGTAGACTGGTCAATGCAGTGTGTTATATATTGGAACTGTAGGGTGTTGTGAGATAGGTGGATCTGGTTTAGGGTAATTGTGACATATGTATGGTGGATCACTTAATAAAAACCTTCCAATAGCTGTTGCCAAACCAAGTAGAGTGAGAACTGTGTTACAACACTGAAATAATTTTGATGAGCATGAATTAGTTGGTTGCTCCTGTAAATGTTGTATATTCTATGTTAACTGATCTAGCTGGACATCTAGCTGCAACATCTGACAGAAGAGTGTGTATTGAAAAACTGAATTTCACAGCTATTGGTATATGCCCAATTATATTCACTTTGATCTCTTCAAGCCATGAGCAATTTAAACATTGGGCAATGCTTAGAAGATAGGGAATATTTTTATCTTTGTGTTGCAGTCCAGATTCAAGAAGGTATATACCAAGTGCAATAATTGAATCTTGATCTCTGAGACTTATTTTGAAGAGTGTTCCACATGATGGTTCCTCTGGGCAGAGCGAGAATAACGCGTTCAACTGAAAAGTTATTTGTTAATGAGTAATTTTGTGATGGTTTGATGTGATTTGCTTACTTTTTCCCACTGTAAATCGTTGATGCGAGCGAGAGACTGTGCAAGGTGTGTCACCGCCTTGTGGAAGAAAAGTTTGTCCTCACACACCATTTTTAGCGCGCTCTGATTAAAATGACGTTAGGTTATTTTTCTTACACCAAGTACTTTAAGTACACCAAGAGGCCAAAGAGAAACAAAATTGTAAATACTGACTGATATGGGCTCCCGATCCGGGCTGATTACTCCCTTCGCTGTCAATTGTCAGTTGTCAGCTGAGAAATCACTCACGAAGTTTATATGACTGACTCGTCAGATGTCGCTAGTTTAAGTGCACGATTTAAACAAAAGTGTTGATTACACTGTGGAACAGCAAATTTCCGATTAAGATGACATTAACTGCATTCGATCAATCATGATTTTTTAATCGTCGATCGTTTTTTTTTTAATTTCTATTTTAGTGTTTGGCCGAATTTTGGTTGCAATTTGATATATTAGCCCATAACTTCCATAATTATTGTTAGATCATTTAGCTGTCTTCAATAACAATTTATGAATAGATACCGAAGAAATGTGTGAAAACGTGATTTGTTTATCCTTAATAGTTTCAAAGTTATAAGTTCTCAAAGTGCAGACGCTGATTTCAACGCACATTCCGAACAAATATACATTTGGAATGTAATGAAAGTATGTTCACTCCATTAAGTATGAGTTACCCAATACGACACTAGTATTCCAATTGTCTTGACGCATTTAGTTTTTGAGATACTTTTTTTTTTGTCGAAAAATTGAAACTGCCCCGCTCCGTATCGCAGTTGGTAAGCCGTCTGACTGTAGCAGTGATAGCGAGGTGCATATTCGAGGGACACGGGTTCAAATCCTGCTGGGGGTATATTCAACATAATATATACTCTCACTGAGTTCAGTCTCAATAACTGCTAATAACCTTGGTAGTTAATGCAGTGTTATAGAATGGAGGTCAAGTACGGTGTCAATAATTGGCATGGTTTCAGTACGCTTCAAAGGTAAAAAAAAATTGAAACTAGATTTTTACTCATTTACGTGACTGCAACGTTTGAACAATTCGACCCCACGCGTTTTTCAAAAATTTTCTTAGAACAAGGAATTGTGATAATGAGCAGAGCAGACGACGGCACGCTGCTGTATTCGAGATAGTCGCGAATTCTGGAAAGCGGTACCTTGTGTCTACAAGGCGGAATCTTACGGCGGCGCCTAGCCTAGTTTTCATATAATATTTAACAAATGACTGGTTGCTAATCTTGTATTTATTATTTTTGAAGTTTTCTAGTTAGTACTGTAAGTTTTGTAACTATAATGAAATTATTGGAACAAAATTAAGATATAATACATTCAGTTAGAGTAAAGAGTTATATTTATTTTAGTTACAACTTGTCTAGTGTTCTGAGTCGTACTGAGCCGTGTTAACTCGTACCAGGCACGATTTAGACATCAGGAATAATAATAATAATAATACATATTCAAGGCCATCAGGAATATTTACTTAAATTTTTTACTTTCTTTCGTCATTATGTCAAATTATTTATTATTATTACTTCATGCTTTATTACAATATGCTTACTCAAAATCTGTTCGTATGAATATTGTTTTGAATGACTTTAAATCTACCGGTGTTTGAACATGCAATAGACATAAATTCCAAGATAAAGATTTTTACTGTCCAATAAAAGATTCAATTTCTAAAGAATCTTTGCCCACAAATGCATATCAAGTTGTGAGTAATGAAACTGCTTCAGTACACGAAACCACAGAAAAAGAAAACCAAAAAGAGAAGAAGAAGCTTTGGACTTAAACACAAATCCTTCAACTTCAAACCAAATAAAACAAACAGACGTTAAACAATTGCAATTGTTTTATTTTTGTCTTTGTGCCGAAGATCGAAAGAAAAATATGATTCAAAGGTCGTGTAATGTAGCAAAAATACAAAGAAATATGTTTGTAAGACTTTAGTCAATGAAAATTAATTCAATATTATGTATTTATATTATTTTTCAATCGAAATTTTAAATAAAATGACTATTCATAATAAATTTATTCGAAAGAATAACCTAATAATTGTGTTTTTAGGTAGGTACCACTTATGCCATAGGTGGTATGATTTAAGAGACTAGTTTCCTAAGATTTTTTAGATTTGTTCTCATTAATAAAAACATTATTTGCTCTAGAATCGATTGGCAAAACCAGTTTTTACATATTTGTTAAATACTCATTGTTATGCAGGTTTTTAATTAAGAGGTATGACTTGAGCAACCTCTAAAAGGCGCGGAAAGATCCAGACATTCTGTCAATGTGACTGAATCAGGCTTCTGTCCACTGCAAAAGAGGAAACTGTTAAGCACTTATTCACGAGAATTATGATAAGATTGTGCAAATCTATTCTATCTGATCTATGTTATACAAGGTCAGAAGTTTATTTCACAGTCAAATGAGTAAGCCACACTTTTGTTCTTTCTTGAAAAGAATTAATAATGTTGTAACTCTAATAAAATGCATTGCTTTTTATGGGTAATAAAAACACGTCATTGTGTTTTTTACATTTGATGTCATATTAATTGAATATTGACACAATTTATTGCACTTCTACATGACTTCGTAAATTGTATTTGTAATTTACCATGCCTGCAAACATTTATTTCCTGCAAATTACACTGTACATTAACGGCACAAAATTTTCGAGTCGTCGATCGTTTTCTTTTTTAATTTTATTTTAGTGTTTGACTAAGTTTCGGTTGCAATTTGATCTATTATCCCATAATTTCCGTATTTATTATAAGATCATTTAGCTGTCTTAAATAGCGATTCGTAAATAGATACCGAAGAAATGAGAAAAAAACGTAATTTGTTTATCTTTACAGGTTCAAAAGGTACAAGTTATTAAAGTGAATTATTCACATATTTCAAACAAATATACACTTGGAATGAAATGAAAATATGTTCACTGAGTTACCTAATACGACACTAGTATTCCAATTGTCTTGACGCATTTAGTTTTTGGGATAGAATTTTTTATTGAAAAATTGACACTCGATTTTTACTTATTTACGCCACTGTAACAGTTCGAATTAGTCGACTCTACTACGATCGACCATTGGTTAAAGTCAGGCCATTATTGAATTGGGTAAAGCGCTCACTGATTTAAGTTATTAGCTTAAGTTACACACGTTCCCTACTCCTTCTTCAGTTCAGGTTCAATATAAAATCAGTTTCTCTTGGCGGCGCTACCAGAGAACATAACTGTAGCAGTACACCCAAATGGGGCCTGTCATATGGCGTATTCGCCACTAAAAGATGCCTCAAGTTTTCCGTGAGAAGAAGGAATCGGCCAATATAGAATCAAGAAGATCTCTACTGTAATCTATTGTTGTAGAATCCCTAGGTGAATTCTACTTGGATTTTTGTTACTTCCATGCTGACAATGACTCGATGACATGATGCTAGTTGCGTGTAGCCTTTATGGCGGTGGATTTTCGACGTTTTTAAGCCGCAAATTCAATTATTTCACTAAGCCAAGATATAATTGTTTCATTTTGCAAGGTATTGGCACTTAAATGCTGCCTAGTTTGTGGCAAAATTAAGGCTGTTGTATACTTTCTAAAAATTAAACCAAATGCTTAAATGTGGAGTACCTCGGTGCCTTGACATCTGAGCATTGTCGAGTAGGACCCCATACATAATGCCTGCCACTTCTGGTCGGCATAGTTAGTCTTATGGAATCAAGACTCAATGCAGCTAATAATTGCAGCTTTAATTTGATTTGCCATAACTTTTCTCGATAGTTGGTAGCCAGTATTGAGAAAGACTAATTCTCAGTAGCATTATGGTTGGTCAATTGATAAGACAATCGTTACTCGTGCATAATTTCTGTTAGACTTATATCTGTCCTCGATGCTACACATTGCATCGAGGACGTGTCACGTTCCTTGGGTTACTAAATTATGATAGGCTACGTTGGTCTTCTTTGTTATTTTCTAAATTAAAGTATGCGTACACGTTTAAGACAAGAATCGAAATTTGTTGGCATGGGATACTTTAAGATACGAGGTCTAAACATATTGGATTGAGTCGGGAAGGACTTTAGGGACCTGGGTTGGATTTTTTTTTTGTAAATCTGATGTGAGACAGCCCAAAATCGGAGTCTTCGTTATTGTTTCCGATTACAGTTCTGAATGCAGTTCTCGAAAGAACTTCTCTGAAGCTCCTCAGGTACTTCAACGACTCCGTTCAAAAGTTAAAGTTAATCGGCGAAATGCAACAAATAAACTACAACTATTGTAAAATTAGCCAATAAACCAATTAACATAAATAACATAACGATACCAGAAAAACATGTCATATATTTCGGTTCTTTAGTCCTAATACAGCTGCTATGGCAGTATTTAGCAAGCACCAGTAAGGAATTACTTTTATATAAAACCATTCTTAGGCAGATACTAACATATGCGTTCCCAGGCAAGACTACCAAATTGGCCAAAACATGTGGAAAGAAAGTACAAGTTGAAAATAAACTATGATAACTAAAATTATATAAGATCTATGCGAACACTTGCTTTTATGTAGACAAAAATGAGCTCAATGCAATCGTGTTTGCGAAAAATTGCACCATAGTTAGATTGAAAGAAGAGTTAGTTGTTTCAGTACGAAGAAAATTTGCTATATTGGTCTAAAAGTGAAATCTCTTAATTTATCTATACGTAAGTAATTACATGTCTTATTAGGTATATCACCATAAGGAATTACAATTTTGATAGATTGATAGTTTGTTGCAATATCAAGCAATAAATATTCATGTTGCCTAAATTGTACCTTTGACAACAATTTCAACAAAGTAACTTCCTTCTAGTACTGACTCCAATACAAGCAAGAAGAAATGATTTCATTGATCGACATTTATGTTGTCAACCGCTTCCACCGTATCAAAATCGGCAGAGTGATAATAGTATAGGAAATAAAATAAAAATTCGAACTTTTTATTATGTCAACATCAACGAAACCGTATCTACAATTATACACAATTAGGAAAATTCTCAGAAAAGATTTACAACGATTCGAAATTAAACGATTTATAAATAAATTCGCTTCCAAAACGTATAACACGATGCATTGCAAAGATTTCTTTAATGTACCCAGCTAGGTTCGAAACAATTCAAAGAAAGGTAAGATCAACATGGCGTATTTCTATCATATCTAATATATCAATATTAACAAATCATCAAAAACAACATCGATGTGTTTTCATCATCTTTTCAGAGAGAAGCATACGTACAGTAATGACTAATCAAATACACTGTAGTCTCATCATTGTGCATATTCAAATGGGTGAAAATGTTTAGTGTAGGAAACGTTCACATCATCGACAAAATTCCACGCTGTTCGCCGGTGTCCACCCGCTTCGCAGAGCAACATCATAAACTTCTATTCGTACAAGTATTTACAAAAAATATAATAATAATCACTTGGCATTCTCTGCTAGAAACCCTCATATTTCGGTGCGCTTCGATAACATCGTGTTCGTTTGAGTATCGCTGACACACCTTCAAGTACTTGGTTCGGCATCGAATAAAATTACTTACTTAACGAATAATGGCACGCTAAACTGAATTAGTTGTGGTAGGAGCGGCGAGCATTACAGATGCTCGGTGTCATCCTCAGTGTAAAAGTCGTTCTCCAGTCTCGTAGAAAGAACATATACTACCGCTTCGTACGTTGCCATCATAATGGCCGTGTTTGGAATTTGGCGGATAAGCTGCGTAGTTAGACCACGGTACACGCCACGGACACCCTCCTCGCGAAAAACCAGAGAGAGGGTTTGCCAGAAGGAGGTATAACGACTACCTTCTTCGCGCAGACGCGTACGGGCAACTTCATGAGGATAGGCTACACAAGAGGCCACCGTCTTAGAGATCGCGCCCGCTGCCATAAACTCAAGAAAATCGCGCGAGTCGCGCGTATCAGTTTCACGAGCGCGGTGCGCTACGAGCTCCGCTTTGATCGCTTCATAAATAACGAAATGTACGATAGTCTCTGATATGCCCATGTACGATGCTGTGATGCCCTTATAAAAGCCGAATATACCCTAGAAAAGAGAAAATAACTTTTCATTTAATTGCACTTAAATATTTATTGTGTTTCAATATTATTCAATATCAGAAATGATGGTACATACCGACTTTCGATATATCCTACGAACACATTGCAGCGCCGTCATCGGTTTTCCATCGCGGTTAACATCTAGCTGTAGACGCGTTTTGACAAACCAAATGGGATTGGTAAGTGTGCTGGCCATAAAACCGGCGCATGACGCCGACAACATATGCACAGGTGGGCTTTCAGGGGGCAGCAGTGAATTCCAGAATAGTTTTGCCTGCGAGTACGTGCAGAAGTAAACAGCACGCGAGGGCGCTACTCCAACTAGATTAGGACCGAGGCCTGCGGAAAAGAGCTTCAATTAGTAGTGTGTGCACCACCCAAGTCCGACAACTTACCCTTGAAAAGCGCCAGTGGCCCCTCGTGCTTGACAATGTGCCTCAGGCATTGTACGAGCCCGATCGAGCGGCTCGGTGGAGCGACGTAACCTGAAAGAGCCACAACTTGAGGCCGGAAGTGACGGCTGGATGTCCACAACCTACGCCTCTGCTGCTGCTGCTGTTGCTTGGCTGTGTTGACGGGCAACGTACGACACGTAGTCTTCGCATCGGTACCGCCATTCTCGTGCGCAATCTGTGGGATCTCCGTGAAACCGGAACGAGATGATTGCAGCCGCGTCTTCACAACCTCTAGTGGACATGTTACTATTGCGCCCACGGTCCCGGCCACACTGTAAGATAACAAGCATATGAGAAAACAGGCAAACAAGCAACCTATTGCTGCAATGATATCGCTACATGATTTTGCATTTTTTAGATGCGACGTATACTAAACTATTAATTCGTCTCTGCGAGCCAAAAATAACTGCGTGCTTTCAATTTTACGAACGCAACGTATAGCATATTTACGTACGCTGTATGCGTCGCAACTATATTTACCGCGCCGCGCATTGTATGCCATCGCATCGATCATATTTTGCATGTTGCAGTTAATAGCGAGGAAAATATGCCGAAAGATGCTCCTCCAACCAAGTTAACTTCGTTCCTGCAGATACGTATGCTGCGATATCTGTATGTCGTTTTCCATTCCTCTGACATTGACATTGTGCCATTCAGGAGCAGAATTTAAGCAATGCCAGTTGCGACATAGTTGCTGGCCACAGGCCCGAGAGGAAATTCCATGGCGGCGCATCGCTGGCACGCGCGAGCAAGAAAAGGTGAAAACGATTCTACACGAAGCGAGAAAATGTTTCGAACTTCGGCGGAGTGGCTTTGAGATAAGCACTGATAGTGCGGAGCGTTAACCTCTTAGCCTTTCATGACGGTCGAATCAAATTCGGCGCAAAATTTTCAAGCGTGCGGCTATTACAACGATGAGCAACGGATTTGTTTACGATTGCTGATTTCGCAGTCCAATTCTATTTTTGCCAATCGGTTTTGGCTATATAATTGCGCTCAGGATAAGGATCTCACTGCGCTACAATGACAAATTGGTTAATACGACGCAGCATTTGTGCTCTATTATACCCAAAAAATATAGTGTTGTAATTTACAGCCTAATAAGAAAATTCAATCTGCAACCCGAAGGACAGACACGTAGACTGTGAAACAAAATAACAACATTAATACAAAGAACACATAACAATCAATACGTGTGTTGTTTGTTATGCAAAAAATTTTGAAAACATTATTTTTCTAGTATGCATATCGTTTCTAAATTCCTACACTACATGCCTATTGAAACGTTCTAATATTTTATCAACAAGCCTGCGTGGTAAATACAGCATCGTATTTTTAATCAATCCTTGAAGCAAGTGAACATACGCCGGCAAATACAATATATTTAGTAGTATCTGTTGATATGACTTTACTGTGCAAGACAAATAATAAATTTATCAATATTTATCTCCGTAAATGTCATGTTCGTTATTATATCCCGAAGATATTCGAATAAATAGTAAGTGAATGTGATGTCCATTATTTGCATGCATTAACCTGACGTAGGCAATCGGCAATTTGAAGCAAATTATTTTAAATTGACCTGTATGCATGACAATTTCGTTAATTTCAAGTAGCTACTTTTATTGTGAGTGTGTGAATTTGCTTTAATGGCTGTGATTTGATGAACTCAAATTAAATACGTTACACGAATATAAAATGATCTAAAAATAAAAGTTATGGAAACCTTGAAATGCTAATCAAACCTGTGTGTAACCTCACGCTAATATGCTAAAATAAATGGTAAAAATGCTCAATGCGCAACAATATGATAAACTATGTTCAGTAATACATGCTGTACACTCGTTAAAAATATGCCAAGTAAGTATATTTTTGACATTGTGTCCCAATATCGAACATGTTTATCGTTTAGAGATACGATCGAAAGTTCGCATGTTACTAACGTAAAATAGACTTATCCGACACGTGATGCGTAAGCACAAGGCGAGCAAAACCATTCAAAGTGGGGGAATTCGGCTTGATGAGCAGCTGAACATATTTTGCGATTGCATTGTCTACAACCCCATGACACATGCTACTTGTCATTTGTTTACGAACGGGCTGTTCGTAAGTTGTACGCAACTTTACGCCGGTTACATAAACGTAAACAACAACGTAATTATCTAGTGCGCGATCTGAGCTCGCGGCGGCGCTTATCATATCACGCCTTTTCAAATGTAGGCCGCGCGCCAGTGAAGAAAGGATGGCGAAGGAAGCTAAAAATATCGGACACGCCGCACTTATATAACGCGACACGACGAGGTTAGGTACAAAACAAACGCATTTCGACCCGGACCATTCGCATGGTTCCAGTCATTGTGATACTTCGGGAAATAGGCAGAAAGTTGCAAATGCAATCAGATTGAATAAAATGCCGTACTTACCCACCGGCGACTAAATGAATGACGGTGTCCCGCTGGGACATGTCATAAATGCGAGAGGCGCTGAAGCAGGCGAGGCGCGCCGCCGCGTGGGCACGGCTGATGCTGGGACCTTTGAATCCGGAAGCTGGAGCTGTCTGGGCACGACGGTCACTGGCAGCACAAGAACCAACACGCCGTGCGGTGGCACAGAAGAACCGCAAACGCACAGACTCTCGTTGCTCACGAGCGCCCCGACGGCTTGGACGCTGACGGCGCACGCGGCAAGCGCGGATTGAGCGCGAGCCGTGCGCGGCCGCAGGCGTGCGTGCGTGTCGCAGCAGCTTAACACATCCCACCGCCTGCTGGGTTTGTTTTGGCGAGTAATTCACGCTATTCCGGTTGGTGGCGCTGCACCGACGGCCGGGCGAACGTGACCAAATCCACGATGCGCATTCAACTTGATTTAAATTAAGCACACCAAATAATCCTTGGCGCCTTGGACGATCTTCTATGAATTATGGGGAAGTGTGTGTTGCTTTTTCATGATATGCGTATTGATGCTTGCCCTTCGTCAGTGTTCCTTACTGTAATTCACTAGTCAGTAATTTATTCTTGCCGATGCTTAGCGTATTTACTTTCATTTATCTTCGCACGCACTCCGCGCCCGCGGACATTCATTTGGTATCTGACTTTCAGCATGTGCGAATATGAGTACGATAATTTTGATTGTCGTCAACCACCATCAACCGAGTGGTGACAGTTTTTTTTTTTTTTTAATTATGACGGATTATTAACGGATAAAACAAAGTTAGGAACGCAACATACGAGGCACACTCTTCCAACGCAGCACCTTACTGCTACTGAAGCACCGTTGACTTACCGTTTGCATATGCTGCCCCACCACCACATTACAAAATATTTATTATTTTGCCCTGACAATCTGTTTTAGTTAAAGGACACAACGGTTTACAGATAAGTAAGTCCACTAATTTAAAATTTTCATTTTACTCAAGATTGTTCTAGTCGGTGAACACAAAAGCAAGAAATTGGCGTAGGCTTGTGCAGATTATTCTGAAAGAAGGTTTGTTTACAGTCATTCGTTATCTCTATTGTTTTTTTATATGGCAATTCCCAATAATTATACAAAAATTAAGCATTTAGTTATATTCATGCTTTATTCGTATACGTTAGACATTTGTAAGCAAGACTAGTACTTCTGCATTTCACTATCATATGTAGACATGCCTCAATGCTTTAATGATGGCATGGTTGTCTACAGTGTTCTTCATAATACAACCAATGGCAAGCGAAGCCATCTGGGCAAAGCAGATAATTGCAGATAAAAAGCAGAGGGTGTAGGGTTGCAGCGCGTAGTGGTTTGTCTATGGCATAGAGAAATGCGCTGTGGGTATGGGTGCAGCCGGTGTGGCGTGTGTTGCGCGTAGCACTATACATGCTGTACCTGTACGCTGTACATGGGTAACGGCAAGTCGTTGATTTATTTTCATGGAGGAAATTTCATTGTGATACATTTACATTCGACCGGATTGGTGTCTGGTGGGAGGATGTGTGGTTGCCATGGTTCTACATGGTGCATCCCCAAATAAGGCGCATTTTATATGCCGGTAAATTTCATAAATGTTGATAAGGTACGTCGCCAAGTGGTTTGTGATACTGCGTATTCTATCTGACCAATTTCACTACTATTAAGGAAACTTCCATTTATCAAGGAAAATAAGAAAATGGAAGAGTAGACTGAAATTTAAGGAACTTATTAAGCATAATGGTTAGTGCCTGTAGACTATTATGGGCACCACAAAGTGCAATCAACTGCTATATTATATTAAGTATATGGATTCTCATAATTATTGCTGGAATCTACAAGTTCTTGGAACCAATTCAGCCTTTTTCTGAAATACCAGTGTTATCAGACCCTCTTCAGCCATTGGAAGCTGATGTAAGAACTAGGAAAATATTTCAAATTTGCAATGACCCACAAAATATGGCAAATGGTGATGAAGGTAATAAGATTGAAATTTGATATTCAACCATGTGTAATTATAGTGTTTTAGGAATTTTTATCTCTAAATCTTGGGTTTTAAAAGGTGTCCTTGTTATTTATCGACATGGGGACAGAGGTCCTTTGCAACATATAAGGAATGTATCCACAGTTGATTGTGGGACACAGGAAACTGAGCTCTTAATGGCTTATCGTACATATCTTTACAATGCTACTCTTCTTGCAAAGGCAACTGCATGGACTGGTCCTGGATCATTTCATGGTTTTCCACTACTTCCATCAAGCACAAAAAGATGCCATTTGGGCCAGCTGACCATGAAAGGAGTTGCACAATTATTAACTCTTGGTGATCAGTTGCGAAAGAGTTACATGGATAGTTGGCCCAGATTAAAAAATCTTACTGCTCCAGATATTGCTGTGTATAGTACAAGATATCATCGTACATTTCAGAGTGCATTGGCACTACTATATGGATTGGTTCCACTTGAGGCTCTATCAAAAGTCAGCTTCATTGAGAGTCAATCCATGACATTCTGTTTTAAGGACTGTGGATGCCCAATAACTGAAAAGTATAACAAGTATGTTTCTTATTGATTTCTTTATCCATTGAGTTATGTTTTTATTGTTATTAGTGCTAGCACATTGAGAATGGCTGTTTTAAATTTTTAGGGCAGTATCAAAATCAGCGTCTGATAATTTACGAAGTCATCCAGCGATTAAGACACTAGCACAGACAACCGGCAATTTAATCTTTTCAACCGACGCCGAGCATGGCCATTTCGCACAGGATCCTCATTCAGTAAGGGATGCCCTGTTGACATATATTTGCCACGATAGCAATTTACCTTGTGATACTTTCACAAATTGCATCAGGTAGGACGCAAACACGCTTACAACATTTAAATAAATGCTATCAGCAAAGATTCTTAGCAAGTGTTACTCACAAATTAGTCGATCACGAGTTGCGTTAAATGATTTTCTCGACATTCTTAGATTCAAATATTTTAACGCCTTTGTCAGTGTTAATATAATAATTATAGGTTAAACTTATTAATGCACACCTTAAACATGACTCTAAGGATTTGGTACGTTTGGAATATTACACTTTCATGCATGCCAAATAATAATTGGTCAAATAAATGTTAACTAAATAACACTGATTCAAACCACGAGCACACTCACGTGCCGTACTGTATAACTTGTTCACACCTATCTAATAGTATAGACATTAACTAGGGTATTTGTTAAGGCAATTTGCATTAAAGTAATTTACGTATCATGCCTTGCGAGTATATCATAAATACGCTAACTTATTGCTTATTGCCTTCTATAATGAATAATATCAACATCAAATTGCGTAGAAGCCGTAGATAAATGTGAAACTTCATCATACTGCGCTTGATCATATTTAAGGCATTTTAAAGAAAATGTGAATACTAAGGCATCTCAACTATACCATTTCAAGATAAAATTGGCTGGAATCAAAAGCACGCTGATACGGAGAAAACAATTTGACAATGATCAAAATCATATTGCCAAAACCAACTTGTTATTCAGCTATTAAGCAATGTATATTTACTTCACATATGCTTTAATTATGTGTATTACAATTCGATTTTCTTCACGGCTCCTTCAATTTGATTATTGCCAAGTTGTGTTCTTAATCAGCTTGATTTATTTGAAATGTATAGTAATAATTTGAACAACTCAGCTCGTCGTCCTTACTGTGGGCAACGACAGCGAAGCATATGTTCGAGAGCCACGGGTTCGAATCTTGTTCAGGGTATAATATATAATTATTATATAGATTACATAGTTGGTGCAGTTTAATAATTTGAACATTTTCGGAAAAAAAAGGAGTGTCAAATAATGCAACTCTTACATGGAAGCATGAATATTTTACGTTTTAGAGGATATTGCTATGTGGATTGTAGAGTTTATTTCTGAATTGTGCTCTAAATCTGGTTATTTGTCGTAGGCGTCAAAATATCCTGGGCATCTTTATGTATCACGACTGGATGACTGGTGTCCAGTGGAAAAACCGTGAACAGCGTCGCTTGAGCCTCTTACTGTCATATGGCCTCGTCAAACATATCGTTGCTCAAATGTTACGCATCCTATCTGATGGACCTCCTCACCTAATAGCGTATTCAGGCCATGATCACACCTTACTACAACTGGCGGCTGCACTAGGTCTACATCATGATACATCTCTGTGTCGATACGCCGGTCGATTAGTTATTGAAGTTTATACGAATGTTGTGGACAGCGGCGGACAATCCGCAGGTGGCGCATATTTCCGATTACTATCAAATGGTCGCGATATCACTCAGCAAATTGCCTTTTGTAAAAGCGCTCGTGCTCTTCGCGATCGCGTGCATGTATGCCGGATAGAAGATATAGTGCGCTTTATACACGACGATTATTTTTCGGCATTCAACGTTACTAATTTCAAAGATGCGTGTTTTGCGAAAAGTTTCTAGTCATTTCTTCCAAAGCGGTCGTTAGCTTGAACGTACGTTGAAACTGATTGAAAACGGTCCAAAAACAAAACAAAAAAGTGATTTTATCAAACCACACAAACAAGATAATTACATGCTGCGATGTGCGAATATTATTTTCTTACATGACAATTTGGCACTGCTTTGTGGCAAACTAATTTTGTTATATAGTTTTCATAGAAAACAATAGTAAACCTGTCAACTTGAAAGATGTATACAAGTTATATTTGAGGCGTTTAATAATACCTACTCAAATATTTCCTATGGGTGCTATCATGCGGTGTTTAAATTATCAAGCACTTATGTTCGTCTAATCTGATAACTAGCATTTCGCGGCCTTTACGTTGACGACAGACATTTGATCTATTTCCGATGTACACTATATACAACGTCAAGGATTATGATTGGATTTCGTCACTGATTCCACGCAGATTCAATATACATAATAAAATAAAACGTAGCTATCTTCGATATTGCGCCACACAGAAAATAACACCAGACTTTATTTAAGTTGCTAGGAATAGATTGTATTCTTACATTTTTTTGGTATTTTATTATTTCGAACCAGTGGAGAGGATATTTACCGCCTTAAAAACTAATCCCGCCTGGTCCTTGTTATATTGGAAATGTGAGTATCATTGCCTTGGCTGCCGAAACATTGTGGCTTTTCTTATGATGACATTAATTTGATACTAAGATGAATACTTCCTGTATGATGCGTTAAGCTGCTCCAAGAAAATGAAGGTGAGTACGGTGTGCGGTCCCAGTCGGCAGTAGTATGGTGTGAAACCCTTCCAGAGTGCGAATATGCCTTCGTTCTTAACTAATTTCCCTAATACGTCCAGAGCCCCCGTGTATTCGGGTTTGCCATCAACATATTTCATGTTCTGTATTCTGAAATAGTTCCATCAAATAATATGAATAAAGGGTAGTGACGTATATAGTTCCTAGCCCTGTGACTTGGGCTTTTAACGAGAAACATCATGCTTTGTAGCGTGAATTCCCGACTAGGTCCAAACAGAACCATCTTTATTACTTTTGCGGCATGTCATTATTTTTAGTATAGATAAAACTCTAATGCAAGGTATGCTCTCTACATATTTCCTCGTGATTTTCTAATGATTGAAGTAAAGAAATTACGATAGAAATACGCGGGCGGCTCGTTGAATGGAGGTAATTTACGTTAAGTAGGAACGTGACTTTAGTGATGTGTTATTGACTACGCTCCCGACGCTGTTGGGCGATGACGCGCAGATCTATTCAAAGTACGTTGGTTATAACCAGTAATGCTGCGATTAATGAAATCAATAAGTTGTGCCGCGCACGCGAGTCTAAATTTAAGTTGAACGTCGAATGCGATAAACGTGAACTTTGATCCCGGGAAGTTCGCCGGGAATATTTATGGGCAACACAATTGCATGGAAACATAACTCAAATAATTGATATAATTATGTGGTTACGATGGTTTTAACTACACCGACTTGCTGTAGAGAGTACATTTCCGTCATACCTTGTCTTTGCAATATCCACTGGCATGGAGGCAGCGGTAGTAATAAGACCGGAGATCATAGATGCGCAGAAGTGCAGGAAAATGCCCTCTTCGAAGTACTCGTAGGATTGGAGCATTTGTTTGGCTTGCGAATAGCTGGCAAGCTGTGCGGCATTAACGACCATCGCGCGACCCATCGTCGGGATTGCTCCACGCCAAAGCGCTGTGAGGCCCTCGTCACGATAGATTCGTACCAGAGCGTCTACAACGCTGTTGTAGTTTCGACGCTCGGCTGGTGGTAGACGACCGTCAGCGGTCATCCGAATTAGTGACACTTCCGCAGGAGTACCCACGAAAGAACCACATATACCTGCAGCCATGCCGATAGCCGCTTTCATTGCAAAGTTGGGTGGTTGGCCGTTGTTGCTAGCCATATCGAAGAGCATTTGATAAACACCCAAACGTGTTGTGGTATACGTAGCCTGGCGCAATAATCCCGCAGATAGTCCATTGTAAAGCGCTAGAACACCTTCGTTGGCCAAGATACCGCGGAATGCTTGGAATGACGATGTGTACTCTTTCTTCGCAGAACCCACGCCCGACAATTGCATGCGGTTCTTCAGCAGATCAAGCGGTTGCACGAACATTGTCGCCAACATTCTATAAACAAACATTAATTAAGCACCTTAAGTCACGCTTAAAAAAACATGAAAATTATGCTGTATTAATGTTAGTTTTTACAAGGTTGAGCCGGAAAATTGCTCAATGGTCAAGTTTAAAAATAGTATGATCTAATAGTGATGAAATCTAACGCTTTAGTTAACTAAAAACTTTTGGGTCACTGGAACGGATACTGAGGGACCCATTTCAAATACCTTACCCCGCACTTCCGCCAAAAACGAACTTCAAGGCTTTTGGAATTTCCTTCTGATGATCAGTCATGGTCGATTATTATCACTGGATGTCCTTTAGGGTGAGCAGTTGAAAAAGAATGTTCTATGTTTCTCTGGATATTCGCAGCAGGCTGCAAAAAGACTGACGTGAGTGAATTAGATGCAGGCACTACGACGGCAAAGTAAGTCCATCCACACACTACGGCAGCGTGACAAACAGGTAGCAGTGCCTCGCTGCTACGCCTACTACGGTTTCCCGAAGTCAGCCGCGGTTGCATCCCGCCACCAATCCCACCACGAGTGGGTATGTGTGACGGTACGCGCAACGTGTTTGTAATTCCAAACACTACAGTTATGCGTGCGCGCGGCGCGTCAGCTGATGGGCTTGGTGTTAGGCTGGTTTTCTATTGTATTTTTGATGTATTTTATGAGTATTCTGAAATGGCAATAGCTGTAGAAACTTACTCAACTGTTCTGGAAGTTGCGGTTGATTTTCGATTGATCAGGTAGATGTTTGGAATGAATCTCGTTGGAATTGAGACTTGTTATCATTTTCTGGATTATAGTTGGTGGCTAGAAGTAATATTAAGTATTAGCAATTGTTACTTTTATATATATATATATATATATATATGTATATATATATTGTTGGTCAATCTACATGGATCCCAAATTAATGACAAAGTTGGGAAATTATTGTTTTTCCGAGGGACACCTAAGCGCTAACCCCGAGGAGATATTCTATATTCAATTATAGCTTGGTAGCTTATTTTATTTTCCTTGCAGATTCCGAGAAAGGATGAGATTCTTACCTAGTTGTTAATGTTTAACTGATGTCCTAGTGAATTGAAATACATCGGTGAGCCGAGCAGGCATTTTACGCTAATTTGAGAAACACGTAATTTGAGGAAACCATTAATTTAAATGTGATTGCGCGAAATGGAGGCGAAGGATAATGATGACTTAAGAATGGAAGCTTTAGTTCACACCATAATAGATAATTTTGATCGAATTTATTACTGCCGACCGTTCCATTTTTCAGATGTTGCTCTCACGACGTTCTGACCGGTACTAAACCGCCGACGGCTGTCACCATCGCAAGTTTCCACGGTTGCCAAAATTCTATTTCAAAGGCTTCTTGGATACTTTGAATTATACTTTATTTACTTTTGTTTACATTGTTGTTTCTTGCTATTATTTTACGTCATACTGAGTTATGATAATGATTAATTTATACAATAAAAAAGCCCTATTATCACAATAACGATCCGATTTATTAGTCATTAATATATTTTGGCATATATTGAAACTTATCCATTTCAAGAGAGTGAACAACTTTGATGTTGCATCTTTTTGTTTTGTAATATATTATAATTATTTAGTAATTAAAAAAACATTTTGAGTTCATTGATACTAAACAAATAAATGTTTTAAAAGTATATTTAAAAGAAAACATTTAAAGACATTTACAGTTTGTATCGACAGAATTGCATTCAAAATTAAAGCGAGTCAAGTATTTCTCTCTGTTGCTAGCACGCACACAAGATTCTAAAATCTAAGCATTATTAGCTTGTTGCTGTGCACGCTGGGTGGCCGGTGCAGCCTGTGAACCGACAACTGCAAGCTTAAATTAAATTGCCTGCATTACTTGTATTTCAATGTTTAAAAAAATTGCAGTGGGCATGTCCGGTGGGGTTGACAGTTCAATAGCAGCACATCTGTTGAAACGGAAAGGTAAATTAAATGTTGCAAATTCTTACAATACCGCCTATACCGCATTTCCACCTAATTTTTGTTGTACAGGTTATGAAGTAATTGGAGTTCATATGAAAAATTGGGATTTGAATGATGAACAGGGTGTATGCTCTTCAAGTCAAGATTTGCAAGATGCTCAAACAGTATGTAATGTTCTAAAGGTACCACTGATTCAAGTAAACTTTGTAAAGGAATATTGGAATGAAGTGTTCATGCATTTTATTAATGATTACGAGCAGGGATTTACCCCAAATCCAGATATTCTCTGCAACAAGTTTATAAAGTTTTCATACTTTCTAAAATATGCCAGAGAAAAGCTTGGTTGTGATGCTATTGCCACTGGACATTATGCCAATTCAAGTTTTGGGAATTTCTTGCAGCACTATGCACCACAAAAATCAGCAAGACTACTTAAGGCCAAAGATTATACAAAAGATCAGACCTTTTTTTTGAGCCAAATTAATCAAGAATCCTTAAAAAGAACTATGTTTCCTTTGGGAAATTTATTGAAAAGGGATGTGAAGAATCTTGCAATTCAGATTGGTCTACAGGATATTGCTGAAAAAAAGGAAAGTATGGGAATTTGCTTTATTGGGTCAAGAAGTTTTCAGCAGTTTATTTGTGAGGTATTTAATCTTTCAACATTTACAAACATGAAGAATTATTAAGGTAATTTCAGTATATTGCAGATCAACCTGGTTGTTTCATAGATGTTGATAGTGGAAAAATTGTTGGGAAGCATAATGGCATTCATCAGTGGACAATTGGTCAACGGGCTCATCTTGGTGGTTTTAGTAAAGCGTACTTTGTTGCTAAGAAATGCTATAAAAGTAATATTATATATGTGGTATGTTTTCTTACCTTATTTATTGGACTAAGATAACAATGGTTGTTTTAGGTACCTGGAACTAATCATCCAATGTTGTATAGTTCAGTGTTCTTCACTGATGTCCCACACTGGTTAAACCCCATGATAGGATCAAGGACATGTTTTGATTGCACATTTAAATTTCAACACATTCATGATATCAGTGATTGTAGAATAATGCAATCTTCACTGGGGATAACAGTTCTGGTAAAGTGTGAGAAGAGAGCATTAGCACCAGGGCAGTATGCAGTTTTCTACAATGATGATGAGTGCCTTGGAAGTGCTAGAATTATCAGTACAGGGCCCACAAAATTTTCTTTAGATTGGCTGCAAAACAATAAAAGCTTGTATGAGTTACAACAAAGTGCATTCATAAACTAATCTACTTTTGGTTTGGTAGATAGCTTGTGCTTGTGCCTGGGATCAAGCGGCTGTGACTATAGATATAGGTAGACAAGTCTTTTTTTTAATGCAGTGATGCACTGTTCTTCAGCACCAAATATATTCAGATGAATATATGCAAATAAAAGTGCACAACAGCGTTTGAAACTTTTTGCCGATTGTAACAACAGAGTTGATATAGAATACCAATTGTATTTTTTCATTATGTTACGCTGATATCCCTAGTGGGATTTTGTAATAATTTTTGGACGGCATTAGCGTGCATGTGTAAATTATTTCGTTCTTCAACCTTTGTAGCGCTGACAGGTATTGGCAACTCGTTCTCCGCGTTTGTTAACTGATTAGGTTTGGCTAGGACAGATATACACAACAGTGAGGCTTTACAGATCTACCAGTGTGAAGAAACAAATTATGTTCAATGACACATGTATGCCCAATAAAAGCAATGATACCCTAAATATCAATTTCTAATTTATCGTTTACTTGAAATGGGGTTCTAGAGTTCCGAGTTGGTTTAATAATGCCCGATTGCATTCAAATATTTGAGGCTGTTATTAGATCTATGGATCGTGCTTTTAAAGTCTATGGATTTATTAACACATTAAACCAATTCGAGCTATATCTATATGACACTAAACTATTGGGAACATCTCAGTGACAGGTAGCCTCTCCCTCAGCATACCCTGATGTGTCCCGATCCTAAGCCTACTTGGATCATTCGAAAAGCCTATTTTAAAATTGTGATTCTCAACAGAGGCTAATTAACTTTTACCACTACAGTGTTCATAGTTGTCCATAGTCGTTTTTACCGTGCGAAACCGGAAATAAAGACATATTTCAATATTTTACGAATACTGTAATGTAAAGTAAAAATTAATGGCGCAAAAATTAAATTTTGCTAGTTTTAAAAGTTTGTTTTTAAATCCTAGAACGATACAAATTAAATGACGTACCAGGTACCAAGTGATACTGATGACACGATTGGTGCGGACGCTCGGCTATTAATGTACCGACCGTTATACCGGTGCCATTATCAAAGTTGTCAAAATCGCTCCGCTGATAATAATACAAATAAATCTCTGAATTACTTATGTGTGCACCAATTCAACGCAAATCTCTTTTCAAAGGGCAAATGTGTTCTGCGTTCGTTTATGAATTTATTCATAAATAACGGAGTTTTGCAGAGACTGTGGTGAGGAAGGGCAGTTGAGTAGTGAGTGCAGAAACCCGCCCAAATGCCTAGCGATGGTACGGAAAGCGCGGCTCACTACATGGGCAGCAAGAGCTGTGCCAACAATAATAAGAACAATGACTAAGTTTCCAGGGAATCGTTCACTATCACACTTCTACTCAACAGTTAGAAAAGCCGCTATTGATACAAAACAGCAACGCAACCAAGACAATGTGCCATGTACAGTTAACGGGATAACAGTAACCAGCTGCTATACGTCCCCAAACAAGAGGATGTGAGGATTATGTTGAATTTCTCATCAATCTTGGCTCAACGGCGAGGGAGGCGCTGAAAGAAATATGGAGGAGAGGAATAGTAGAATACAGGCTTGGTTGACAATACACGATTATATATGTATGAAACATACAAGAGAAAAAACAAACGCTTTCAAAACTCTTTTAAGCTAAACACGGTCGTAAAACCGGACACTAGTGGAATGTGCAAGAACGTTGTTACACGCAAAGTAATTTTTCATTGTTTCTCTGGCCTAAACCTGTAGAGATGGTTTTGTATGTACTTAACAGGTTGGGTCCAATTTCAAAGAGTAAACTTTGGTTTAAGAAATTAGTCGTTTTGCCATTACATTATAAATCATTCGGTACTAAGTGTGCACAATGTGCACAATTCGTTAAGTAGACGCTAAAAGTTTCTCTGGATACCTAGTGGGACACAGTGGTGAGAAAAAGAGATAACATAAAAAGGTATAACATAAAGAACAAGGAAAGATACTTTTAAGCCAAGACCTTGTCTTAACGGTTGATTCTTCTACTCGTTCGTTTACCTCCAATCAATCCGAATCTCCAAAGCGAAACGTAAATCCATACTCCGTAGGAAACGATAATACCCAACAAAATAATGACGTTTGTGGTCCCATTCACGAAAATGACGAGTTGTCTTAGTCAGAAGAAAAATCCTTTACCTCGGAGGAAGATGAGGAAGTCAATGATAATGTCGATTTGTGGGAACTAAAAATACCCCCTAAAATTCTTGCTCTCACGGGCAAAAACAACCACTTAGTTATCTCAATGATTTTGTCTTAATTGCAGAAATGATGGAGCACCCATCGAGTAAAAATGCAGTGAAAATGCTAAAAATTCTTGAATGAAAGGGGGCGATTCAAGACAAGCGACAAGCGAACAATAGGATGTAGATGGGTTTTGTCGTATCAAGTCAACAAAGAATAATACCTTGCGTCACAAGGCAAGACTAGTGGCTTAAGGGTATGCACAGAGAAAGGAATAGATTACAAAGAATCATTCAGCTCCGTTGCACGTACGGACACTATCCGAGCAACACTAAGTGTTGCAACTCTTAACGTTGGAAAAGACAGTATTTTGAGGAAGAAGTATACATGCAGCAACCGAGCGGTTTTGACGATAATTCGAGTCGCGTGTGTAAGCTCAACCGAAGCATATCTGGACTAAAACAGTCGCCGCAGTGTTGGAACCAAAAAGTAGTGTTGAAAAACTTTGTTCAAACAACGGTTGATTTGTGTCTTTATGTAAATCGTGGTAACGGGTCATTCATGATTCTTACAGTGTACCTAGACGATGGTCTACTAGCGACTAACGATACGGAATGCCATCCAAAATTAAGTAGCTTGAGCCAACATTAAAATAAAAAACCATCTATAAATATATTTTTAATTTATAAAACCAATCTACTGCCAAGAGCAGTGCAATCCTTATCATACAAGAAATGCATTTGCTTCATGTTCAAATCAAGCAATTGTCAACTTATGGAAATCGTTTAGAACTGAATGGAATAATAATCAAGTTGATTAATATAATATAACAAAGAACGCAGAATGTGGACTCATTGAATAGAAATGTAATTTATGGAAAATATTATATAGATCTGAGTCATCTGTAGACAATTTGCTAGTTAAAGTATGTATGGAAATTGGTATGAATATTGCAACTCAATATTACATGAAATAATAATTGATAAACAGGTATAATACAGGTAGCATAAATTCTTCTAGGAAACCAAAATAATCACAATTAAGGTAGCAACAATGAGAATATACTTTTTCATAAAAAGAATCAAAAGAAAATAATTGTTATTCTTATCTAAATAACAGAATGTACATAGAATTCAGGCACCTGCTTGGCATTAACCAAGTTTATAGAAAGTTGATTTCTGTTATTTAACATTTGTTTTAAGTAAACATTTTAAATATTCTATTGTAAATAAGTACATTTTTAAAATAAACAAAAATCAATCAATGATATATAATGGAAATGTAATAAGCATGTAATAAATAACAAAAAATAATTAATAATAAATATGTCAGTATATGCAGTTCATAATATTAATGAATAAATTAATAATTATTTCCATAGTAGAGAAAAAATACTTAAAGTTGATAAAGAAAAAATAAAATATGTTTATAAAGAAATAATTTGTTTTAATAAAATAAAAGCATGCCATATTCTCACGTCAATGATTTTG
>JAODIE010021845.1:0-28741 GCA_027575565.1 Diploeciton nevermanni
CTGCCACCGCTGCTCTTGTTGTAGTTAGTAATGGGAAAATTACACATTTACAGTGATAGAATTTCTTCCATTCTTCATCCGAAAACATTATTGCAGAAGATGTTGACTTTATTTCTACCATCGGTGCAAAGTCTTGAAGAGTATTTAAACCAACATTGAGCATCATTCTAGCTTCAAATTGAAATTGTCTTTTAATTAACAATAAAACTTCTCTGTTTTTGTTGATGTAGGAATTATCCTCTTCACTAACCTCTTTATATTTCTTCCCATCTTTTTTTCCTCCTC
This sequence comes from Diploeciton nevermanni, assembly GCA_027575565.1. Taxonomy (NCBI): domain Eukaryota; kingdom Metazoa; phylum Arthropoda; class Insecta; order Coleoptera; family Staphylinidae; genus Diploeciton; species Diploeciton nevermanni. The sequence goes on from JAODIE010021845.1 coordinate 286, forward strand.
CTCTTTCACCTCTTCCTTATCCTTCTCAGCATCTATAACCTCTCTTTCGGGATGATGCATCGCAATCTCATTTAGGAAATCTTCTAGAAAACTAAAGTTGTCCAATAGCTGTGTTGAAGGCATGAATACAGTTTAATCGTTATTTATTTTACATGAATTTATATTAGAACTTACACGTCGGTTTACGTTCAATGATTAAAAAACACTAATTATTAGAAATATTCTACAAACTTAAAAATAGAAACTTCTTGTTTTCCTAAAAAGGGGACAAAAATTATATATAATTAAAAGTGTTTAGAGAAATTAATATAGTTGAAATCAAGATGTTGGCATTACCAAGTCTTCTTGTTAACATTGCTATAACGAATATTGTAAATTCTACATCGAAACTCCTCAAATTTTTGTTTACAATTTTCTGCCATTGCAACGATTTTAAAGACGGAAGTGGTCGAGTAGAAAAATGCGTCGCTAAAACACATTTTTGCGTGCGTGCAATTGTGAGAGAATTGGAGGAGGAGAAATATAATTTGTATTGTTTGCAATATAAAAATCGCCATTTGTAATTAATACTTGAAGCTGACAACAAGTTCCTCGTACGCAAGTCACAATGAATCTCCTCAACAAATTCAAAGAGTGCGGTTTGGGAGTGAAGTTTTTACCGACAGTATCGCTTGATTCAATAGAAGTGGATAAGCAATATACCATTACGCATATTAATTAAGTTACAAAAAAATTTGGAAAATCTTTTGTTGTAGAATCGAAAGATAGTCAAGTGTTTCTGCTAAAACAATTCGCCATTAACTCTGACGGAACAAGCAAACTCTGAGCAGTTTGCACAGGTGATTGATTATGGAAACAAGCTAGTTTACAAAGGACAGAAGAAGTTTGGTATGCATACCGGAGCAGAAGTAGATTTTGAATAAATAATTGATTTAAAAATGGACGACAATATCAGTAAAGTATCGGATAAAGATCAAGGAGTAAAAGCGCAAGAGAACGTACTGTTGGAGATTCAAAGTATTTTGATTATTATAAATTAAGAAATGTACCTGCGTGCATAACTCATTATTATAACTTTGTTAATAAAGTATTGATATTATGAAATGTTTTATCAAACTTCTGCAACATGTTCGATTTAAAACTTCCGCTCGCTCCATTCCCAACCCGTAGCGTCAAAAGCATCTCGCACAACCCAACTGAAACCCTACTTCGACTACACCGCTCAGCGATAGGAGGCGCTGAAATGCGGTAAAATGCGGTGTGGCGGTGAATGGAGGTGGGCCTAGAACCGGCGCTTTATAACTACTCTAGGCATCAAATTCTTGGTTTTAGGTAACATGAAAAAGAAAATCAGAATGCAAAACACAAAAGCCTCTTGAATATCGACATGCATAAATAAACTAATTTTCCAAAATAACCACCTAAGTTTTAATACAACTAGGCCAGCAACATCAGTAACTCAAAGAATCCTTAAGACAACAGAAATGTTGGTCGTTTGAAAAATCCACAACGTAACTTTGTTAGATAGAGTCAAAAATTCTGATTTAAGAAAAAAAGCAAAAATTAAGTGAATCAATAAATGGGTTGATAAGAGAAAGAACATGTGGGCTGTAAAGCGCTTCTAGGCCAAATGTAATGGAAGAACAAAGTATTTTGCCTATTTAAAGAGATAGAAAAACAGGTGTTTCATTATGTTATATATTTCAGTTATGACGTTTGTGTTATATTTGTTTTCTATTGTTATTTTTTTAATTTTCTTAAAAACGGTTAAATGCAAATATGTCATTTTATGTTGTTGTGAATAGTTAAAAATATTATGAATTACTTAATTTTTGTTTGTTGGTTTTCTATATATGTCGTTGTTAATATTGTTATCATGCAATTTTATTATAAAGTCTACGATATTTATTGGGTGAGTAAAATTAAAAATTCTACAATGAATTTGATGCTTGGGTGCATGTTGTTGACTATATAAACTATTGACTATATAAAGGATTATACTTAAATATTTTCAACCTAATAACCGTCAACATTTTGCAACCATACGATTGGAATATTCAGATTAGTCAAAAGTTATTTCTTAATATGTATGTTTGCTTTAATTTTAGGGTTTTATTAGCATAAATAAACAACGTTTAATCGAATTGTTGCTGTTTGTGTTTAATCGTATGTCCTTATTATTGTTATAATAATAAAAATCAATATTTTTTCTAGAATTTTAATTAGAATTTATTAACGTTATCGGCACTTACTTTTATAAGAACCGTAGTGCAACCAATAAAAGTAAATTAAGATTGTTTATGAAACGAAAATATAACAGTTACTCTATGGTTCTTAAAGAAAATATGTAATATTTATGTAAGTAAATGTTTCGTTTTATAACTTGAGTCTTTTTTAATTTATTTTTAATTCGTTTTTGTATTCACAGCAAATTCTTTCATTTAATACTCATATTGTAAGGATTGCATAAAAAATTCTGTCATATTAAATTTAGAAAGAAATTTATTTTGTAGATTATTCTTAACAAACTTTTTCATTCAATACCTATATTATAGAAATTGAATCAAAATTAATAAGTACCCTATTTTAAAAAAAATTTCATATTAGATTTAATTATTTCATTAAATATTTATATAATTTGTTAAATATTAGTAAAGTAAATATTATATTTATTACAAAAATAAATGTTAATACTATACTACAAATAACAACAAAAAATAACAAGTATCTTAGTTCCTATGACGGCTGGAGATACCACGTTGGTGTCGCGCGCAAAATAGTAGTTTCGCTCAGTGCTAGATATTAATATTGTTTGAGAACAAATTTTATTATTATTTACGTATATATTTCTTTGTATTTTCATAAAAGTAAAGAAATGTTAAGAACGCCCGGCGACAAGCTGCGAGCGCAAAGCGAATTAATTTTTACGAAACATGCGGCCGCCAAGAAAAACTGTAAAAACTTAATCTCAAAAAACGTTATTTTTTTTAACATGTAGGCGATTTTTTGTATATGTATCTGTACCTATTCTGTAAATTTTAGTGCTAAACTATTTTCTGTGTAAATTATATTATTAAAAATTCTCGTCGTATCAATATTCTTTATCAAAAAATATAATAATGCAATTCTTTTTGAAGCGGAAAGATTTTAATAATTGAACCAAATTTAATCGGGCTTTTCATTGCTCAAGAGCTTAAAGTATCACAGAGTTAAGCTTGAACGGAATTTAGGTGCTTGAGTGTTGAGACGACTACGGAGATGATTATTATTAAGCGTCCAAGAAATATAATAACTCTATTGTCTCTGAGCACTCATTGATAGAGATTGTTACGTTATATAGCAAATACGTGATTTATTTTTATCCAGTTAAATTTGTCATATAATTATAGATTTTTATTGCTTTCATTTACAATACAATCTAATTTGGCAAATAGACACGTAAAATATGAACAAAAATAAAGTATAACTACAGTAGAAAATGATGTCATTTTGCTAACGTACTTCATTCTTCTTTCTTGCGCTTTTTAGTTAACCGAGGGTGTATATTTTCTGAGACATGCGCTTGTTTGATAACTTCTTGCGTTTCGCACAAATTTGTTTCCTAGCTAATATTTACGAAACCAACAACAGCTTTAATCACAGCAAGACAAAGCAGGTTCCGTGAAATATGATGAAAACAAACAGCAGAAAAAACTGAAAATTTATAGCTCCAATAATCTCATAAATCCATCAACTGCTACATGGAAATACGAATATTAACACAATTTTATTGTGTTCTTCCGTCAGCGGGCTGCTATAGTGATGAGATTTGTTGCATGAAAGCCATCAGGACGTTGTTTACCTCCCTGTATGAGGGTTTTTTGAATGTGTTCACCCATCCACGTCTAACAACCTGTTACTTCCGGTACACCACTTTCAGTTGCGTTGCCGCCGCAACCGCCTCAAAGCAATTCTTCAAAGATGTACTTGCCGAGTGTGCGAGATCGAAATGTTACAAAGAATATATTGTTTATAAGACTTTTATACTATATGAGTTTTAGTGACAATTTTAGGTTTATAGCTGTAAATTGAAACTGGTATTGAGTACAAAATTGTAAATTGTGCAATTTCGCACAATGTGCAACACACGACTCAGCAAATTTATCACTTCAATTATTTCTGCGTTGCAATACATCATCACCACAAATTGATATTTGATTTTATGCCACGTTGATTTAAATGCGAGGTGAAAATCAGATATTTTTTGTGCGTATCGAGCGAGTCTGGATTGGGATGCACTGTGCATGACGTGTGTGCATCACCATCAGCATCACTGCCTAGCAGTCAGCAGATAAAGAATGAATATGCATGAATAGAAGATAAAAATCGCGTCGGGCTCTCAACGCTCTGAGCATTCTGCCAACGAGCTTTTAATATACATTTATGTACACCGCCGCTCGCGTTTTTTAAAATTTTCTTCTCTCTCTGCCACCCTGGCTACCCTACCATTAACTTCTACAAATAACTAAAAGCATTTTGTTCACCTTGCAATCTTTTGCAGAACAATGCAAATAGATAATATTGTAATATAATGAAAAAACTTTCACATCAAAAATGCAAGGTTCGAAGAAAAATGACGGAGTTGGAAAAGGCCCAAGTTGTTGCGCCTAAGTACTCTTTAAACATCTTACAAAATTACCCGCTATGTATACGCGACATTCTGAATGGAAATAATTTAATTGAATTGCGTGGAACGGGTGGGCGATAAGAAACACCTGGCCGAGTGCAACGTATGCGCACCTGTATACAGAGCTGGCGCACAACGGCGCAGCGCCGCAGCGACGATTATTATCGCATTTAGCATCATCGTCATCCCTCCAGTCGCTGACGCGTCCTCCCCCTACACCGATGTTGAGGGCTTGTCGCGCTCGTCCTGATCTATTTCTCTTGCGGCAAGCGCGCAACGAGCACGTGGCGTTGGCCACAGGAAAACAAGTGTAGATTGTGTGCAACTCAAGAAATTTATAAACAGAAGAAATAATATCTGACAAGGTAACGATTTTCTAATTTAATCACGTCGTTATATTACTAAATTAATACCAATTCACTTTCTTAATGTAAAGTATTTATTTTCCTGTTTTAGGTTTTTAAAAATAACCAAAAAGAATCTATTTTTATTTACTTAAGAGTCAAAATTAAACGAGATCTAACTTGAGTAAGTAGTTTTTACAAACCAAGCGTTCAATCCGCTCAGATTTGAGAGTATAGTGCGCACTCACCACAAACAAAACTTGTACTTCAATTGACATTTCCGTTTTTATTGAGGAGTGCATCAAAGTGCGGTGGGGTGCAACCGCCTTTGGATTATATTATATTACACATATGTCACCGGTATGCACATTACCCACGTCATTATATTAATTATTTGAAATCCATTTTTACAAGTTCGCACTTTATAATTCTAGATTACATCTAATTACTATATACACATTGCATAATTTACATAATACAGCACCCACTTTCATCTGCGTTTCGCGATGACTATAATGCAGTAATTGGATATTTAATACTCTTTCACACAATGCCTACAATACAACGTTATAATAATGATAATAATCGATGTTACATCTCAAAACTACGGGAAACCGCCATTTCATTCATTCGCATGTGCGAGATGTATATTTATGTTTGGAATCTTGTAATAAATTTATGTTTAAAATTTAACGTGAAATTAAATGCGGAAAAATTGTTCGCGGGTGTCGGTTGCTGAATACAGATTAATGTATGCTTTCATCAAAATGCGTAGCCGCCACTGCCACAAATAACGAAAAGCAAACGTATCGATTAATGTGAATTAGCATCACAATCAGCACATTTGATGATATTGTCAAATACGCCAAATATTTGCTTGTTTGCAAATGAGTGAAATATTACCAATAGATATCTAGCATAAGCATACTCCATACAAGTTTTCTAGCGTTCGCAATTCTATTCTATATAATGTTGATATACATTCTACGTGAGTGGCAGTTGCAAGGTGTTTGTCTGAACGCATTCAACTGCTTTGCTTTGCGGGTCCTTCCGGTGAGTTGTGCATTGTGCGTTCAAGCAACCAACATGTTAACATGTTCATGATATAACGGGAAACAAAACAAGATCCAATTCTTTTGTTTCTCTGTGATTCACTGTGTGCACTAAAAAAACATTTTAATTTCACAAAGTGCGCAATCTTTGTAGGGTGCATCTTAAAATGATGAACAATAAGAACTTGAAGCGGGAAGTCAAAATGTAACAACACAAGTTGTAAAATATGAGTTGTCAAATGCAAGACGCAGCGACAAGCAAGTAAATCCCATCAAACTCTGTAAAGAATATAATAATTTAAATTAGTTTTTAATCTAATAACGTTTTAAGGGCAATGGCATGCTAAAGACGTTCTCCGAGCATTCGTACATTTCGAATTGTACTAGATGACAATTGAGTTCCTTTTCTGCATCATCCCTATCGTCCTCTGCCGCCCCTTATGACGGTGTAGAAATGATAAATCAACTTCAACACCACGTGCCGAGATCCAAGGCGCGAGAGCATTCTATAATAATTGTGAGTTATTAGCCGCAGGCTCTCGTCAGATCCACGACTCAAGCAACCCTTTCACGGGCAGAACGCCGAACGTCTTCGTGCATTGCAAACAGCTAAAGATGATTTAATTAGTCTTGGAATGCGCACTGCAATGCCGTGTAAAGCCATTCCAAGATTGCGACGCCAACAAACGGCAAAATCCCGAAATGCATAAGAGACAATCTAATTTAATTAATTAAAGAGCACATTTTAAATCACTTCAAGTTGGAAAGTAATTTTGAGAAACACTTGGCAACTTCACAAATTGTGGCATTTACCGCGGGATTTCTTTCAATTTAAACACAATTTACTTTTTCACCGGTGAAGAGTTGTAGATCGTTGAGAGTGCTTTAATTCTCGGCGGAATCCTAGCGATTTACATAAAGCAATGAAGTGCTGTGGCGACGGCTGGTTTTCTATCATTTTAGCATTCCTTTTAATCCACATAACAATGAGCTCCCGCCACTGCCGCGCGCCGCCGTCCCCGCTGTTACTCATCCTCGCATCATATCGTCGTGCCTCGTCTTCTTCTTTACGCGCGTTCGCAGCGTTCCGCGCCCGCGGCTGCATTAAAAGTTTACATAGCACTTATTCCGTCAAATTGGAACACCGCGTACAGGGGCGGTGGGCGGTATTGTAGGCGTCAGTATATAGGAATTATGAACGACAGAAGTGAAGAACTGTGGCGGCGGCAGCGCATCGGTTAAACCGCATGCAAATCTCGCGATTCGACGAATTGAGGAAACCACTCGAAGTGTATCTGATTTAAATCGGATTCCACACAGAAAAAGATCCCGTGGGATGTTACTGTACACTGAATGTTAAGTGTTTTTTCGTGTAAACATAAAATTTGGGGGGAATTTTCTCTATTATCTATTAAGACATATTTTGTTTGAAACAATTGAGAGAATTCTTTTATATAAATTTATAGAGTACATTTCTTTCTTAATAAAGAAAATTTTTCTCTTTTAGTATGACATCCACAAATGAGGAAATTCCATCGTCACCTGCACAAAACAAGCGCATCTTACCCCAAGAGTATAGGAATACGGATCTGGTTTCCCGTCTTTTGGCTGCAACTCCTCCCTACTTATACAACATGTCTTTAGTTCCAAACACTTATTTCTTCAGTGAATTACTACGAAGTTTCGTGCAAACTAAAAGCGATCGTACCCAACAGAATCCTCTGAGCCGTCGATCTAGAAAACGCAGCTGGACCCAAATTGCAGCCCACACTAAAACAAACGATTCAAGTCCTGGAGGAGAGCATCATAAAGTGAAAATACCTTTTCATGATAGCTGGAAGTCGAGTACACATAGCACAAAACCAAATTCTAACTATTATGATGAAACTCACAAAATTCCAGAAGAAAAATCATTCAATGCAATGTTTCAACCCATCGCAGGTCAAAATGAACCGACTACTGCTTTATCAACACTCATTAGTCATAGTAATTCCTCAGCTCAGTCAAACACCACCAATAATAATGTGCAGTCAAACAATCTGACCTTACCACCACCACCACCTCTATGGTATCCCCCATTATACACTTCGCCTCCCTTCGGTATTGACCCATTGCACTTTTTTATCGACCTAAGAGTGTCTGGTCACATTTATGATCGCAAAAAAGCATTAGCATTGCAAAGTTGTGATGTGCTAGAAGATCATAATACAACTATACCACAACCCACAGAATCCAAATCTATGTTTAAATCATCGAAACACGCCTCGGCATTCAGTGTCCCTACAAAACAACATTACCGACCCATCAATTTGAGTAAAGTGGAAGATGGACACAGATTTGATGTTAAAGCTTTGGGACTATTGGAGAGCTCCGCACATAACAAGACCGGAATTAATTACGTAATGAATAATATTCAACGCGTCTATAAGCAACTACAAGATGGAAGTACCGAAGAAGAGCAGCCTGATACCAAGGAGGAAGGGGAAAAAAAGAGAGAATTAAAGGAACTTATCGGACTAGAACTCGCTGTTGATTTCATGAGTCGTACCAATAAGATGGGCATCACATGCGCAATTGATGAACAAGAAGCTGCTAATGAAGCAGATGGAGATAGCAGTGTTCTGGAAGTTGTTGAAATTATTGAAGGTGAAGAAACTCCAAGTAAATATGTTGATTGAGGAATATATTGTTTAATAGATGCTTCATCTCTCAAATTAAAATTACTAAATATGTGTAACTAGAAATAGTTAATAATAAAAACCAGAATTATTTATTACAGCTGTATATAGATATATTGTAGTTGTTTTACAATATTGCCTAAAAGATGCAAACAGCAAATAGTACCACTGAATAGAACTGTAATACTCAGTTAGCACATTTAAATGTTGTCTTATATATAACAAAAACTAATAAATCGTCAAAGAATACAGTATGCCAGCTTGCTTTCATTTAATGATTTAAGACTAGCAATAAACTGGTTTGTGCCTAATCAATCAGAAAGACATATAAAACATAATATCCACAAAAAACCAACACCACAGCCCAGTTGTAATAACGTTCTTAAATACTAGCAAGCTGTAGAGTTAATTTTTTGCATATGTATCTAAAAGCATGCTTGCTGCTTAATGAACAAATCCAACTTATTCCTAAATAACTCAGACTGAATAGGTTCATGCAAATTATTTAGAGGATTCTTCACAACATACTCCACATATATCTGACTATAAATATTTTGCAACAAGTCTCTAATTCCTTGAGATTGATTATCAGTATTCAGAATGAATTTGAGGCCAGATGGTGTCTCTAAGTAGTGTAATGTGTACTTTGATGTTTTGTAGTAGAGGAACCCTTCTTTGGTATCAACAGGCGAAATTTTATTCACAAACGACTTGATAGAAAACAGCATACCAAACATCAACTTAGCTTCCTACAAAAATAGGTAAAATAGTATTACAACTGGGCTCTGGTTTAAAATAAATTACCTCATCTCGAGTCATTCCAGCTTGTTTTATTCTATTCCATTCGTTATAATAGAGTAGTGCACCTTTGTGGTCAAAAATATAAATGTTATAGATGGTCATTTCAATTAGCTATAATTAAAATATACCACGAATATCAGAAATTACCGTTCAAGTATAAATCTAAATTTTTTAACAATGTTCGGTTACTTTGAAGGTTAGAAATTAACTCGGCAATATTCGTTATATATTCGAGCATATTCGGAATGGATATCCTGAAAACCTGATTGATACAGGTTTATTTCTGATTGAATGGTGTATAATATATTTAATCACAATCGCATTACTAATTCTAAACTAAATGTTTTATTGCTTATTAATCTACTCTGACCATTTGTTACTTTCAGTCCATAAATGTTGTTACATATCCATCTGTGATGTCAGCCCGCAGATGGCACTGTCAGTGTCATCGCTGTATTTTGCAATGCGAGTGTGTGTTGCATCCGTGGCGAGTGAGTGGTTGCTCGGGTTGCGCTGCCTTCGACTCTAAATCAATTAAACTTTCTATTCGCACCGCGTACACGGCGCGCACGCAGCCCATTGCGCCCAGTCCGTGCGTAACAAATCGGCGTCAACAAGCATTTTGGCAATAGCCAAAACACAGCCGATTCGGCCGAGTTTTGACCGCGATCAGAAAGTGGCAATACGCGGCTGGAGTACTGTACGTGCGCGAAACCAGCAACAGTGCAATAAATTCTCGAAGGTGCTGCAGGTGACGCAACACCACTCAACCAGCTACAGTGTGCAGTGCATAACAACGCTCTCCAGGTGCTCCACACTTTGCACCGCGACAGGCTATCCCGGTCGCATAGGGCTCGAGACTTGTGGGGTCTTCAGGACTCACGCACGCGCGGCTGCGCGTGTATGCGATCGCCAGTTCGGATTTGCAGCTGTATCCCTCGTGCCTACGTTTCAACCGCTGTGCGCCGTTTCACTCGCTCGGCTCCGTTCGTGCGCTCGCTGCTCACCGATCTGGCTACGCCGCGCTTCCGTACGTCAGCTGGTGGCGAAGTGCGACAGAGTAGGCAGCAATGGCGGCGCTCTGTCCAGGTGTGCAGTATGGCCTGTCATCTCAGGAGAGTTTCGGCGATAATAAGGATTTGATATTCGTCAAACTCACGGATTCAGCACTACGGACTATTGAGGAGTTTCTACGTAATCAGGTGAGCCTTGAATAAGTACTCAAACGGTGCCGCAAACTACTACCGTTCATCTACACCACACATATACGCCGCGCGACTGCGTGTGTACGTACCTGGCTTGACCGTCTATAGCCATGACTGTAATCAGATAAGTCCCTGTGGATCGGATGCAAGTTGCTTGATGACAATTTGCGTTGCATACGTACTATTGGAGATTGTGGTGAAATGTGAAGAGGGGTGCGAATGGCGCGTGTGTAAGCAGGCGCGAGTCGCCGAGGACGGGTGAATAGCAAATTCGCCATTATAGTTGATCATCGCAGCTCACAGCCACGTCAACAAATGTTGAGTTTTCGAGATTCTAATGCCGAATTGTTGCAGTTTGATAAACGTGAACTTTGTGGAAAAAGTCGGCAATTAAAGTTGTAAGAAAATAGTCGGGACATATCGGAGATTCACGCCGTACGATGGCTGACCGTAAAAGGCACTGATATATACGTGACAAAAAGATTTTTTCTAGTAATACAATACGGATATTATCTAAGTAAAAATATTTCATCGTCAACAGTCCAATCAGTTTTATAAGTGTGAGCCAATGCGAAACTGTATTAAAAATACTTGATATATGTACTCCAGTTTGATAAACACGTGGCTTGCATTTTAGGGCCCACATTCATTAAAGAGGCAGACGTGCTTGTCAGTCACACTCAAGGAAAATTTGGATACACGAGGAACGTACCTGAATTACTTGCGCTTTCAGCGTGTATTGAAATTGTTCGAATGAAAGAGGACGTATTAAAGGGCGGCACATTCTGCAAGGATGTGAACTGTTTTGAGTGGAATGCATATAGATTGAATTTATGAAGGCTGATTCTAAAAATGCAGAGTTCCAAATAAACTTGTTGGGGGAGGAAACAGCTGAACACATTTGTTTTAGTCGAAAATTGTCGGTTGTCCTTGACGAATGATTGGCAATTATTTGAAACCAGCGGAAATCGCTGCGAAGTCTTTCCTGGTTTCAATGACATGCCATGCATGTCAAACGAGATGCGATAAGAACTACAGTAAATGAATTGGAAAGAGTCATATTAATCGCTCAAAGTAATAGCTTGAAGGTGAAGGAGAAATAAATTCTTGACTGCTTCCGATTTGTCAGCGTTAAAAAGACTTGGCCAGAATTAAAGAAATAACTAGGACACTTCCGACTCATTGACCTTTTGCAATGCTGAACAAGTTTGTCTTGACGGTTTAACATGAATTGGGCGTTTTCGCTGGGCGTATAAGCGAATGACATGTTGTACACAATTTAATTCAAAATGCGAAATAATTTAATTCGTTGACCTTGTGGCACCTTTGTGCAAGAACCTGCATGTTAGTTTATGTTTAGGGATAAATACGCAATCCTTTATTAGTTACTATGCTTTATTTGTATCTGAGAGTTTTGTGTCGAACCTTTTTTTATTTCTCTATTGAATTTGTGGTTGAGTCTTTTATTGCATTTTGAAGATTTCTTACCTGCTAAATCAATTTGCGTAAAATGATTGTTAGACATACGGGATCAATCTTTTGGTTACGAAGTTGTGCTGTATGGTACTTTGCGTATTATCAACTACACCAAGAGTCATTAATCTGGCAAAAAACAGAAATTAGCTAAATATTTAAATCCTGTGAAGTTATTGTTTGATACTAAAATTAATGCTTGCTCGCTTCTTGTTGACGGTGAATTATAGCAAAAAAGTGCTATACTGGGCTAAAACCTTTTTTTTCCAAAAATTCATTGACACTTTCGTCATGTTTCATTATGATTATTATCTTACGACTTTCTCATTTCTTTACATTGCTCGCCACATTGTTGATAGCTTGCTTGTGTGGTCGATTCGATTGCGGGCCGCTGCGCTGGAAACCACAAAAATATTTTGTAGGAACTTTCGAAAGTCACGCCGCGCATGGTACCCAGGTACGCAACTTGCTCACAGCCGTTTAGCGCAGAGACTGCGCAGACGGGCAATGGGTAACACAGCCACAGCCAACATAATCCGCTACAGAATGAAATTAAGGTAATATAATATCAAATTAATTTCTTGTCATTTGTTAATTATTGCGATACTGTTTACAATTATGATGCAAGGTGCAAATTAAACAATTAATGTTTTAAACGTTATATGTGTACGTACAAATCACGAGCAATAAATTGCACCTCACAATTATTTCTTCTAACTTCTTTATTTTTGACCGTCGCTGGATTTGTTGCCGGTTGTTTTCCCTTTGTTTACATTGGTCGGGTGGGACTGATTTGTAATCGGTGTGCTGCGACTTGCGCCACGCTGCATTGCTATTGTTAATATACGCTCGCGTAATGAATGACGTCGTGCGAAAGTATTCAAAATATGATTAGCGTCTCAATAGCTTTTATTTGCAATTTAGATAACAGAATGTTCGGCTGTTTCGACATTACGGAATTCTATTGATGGAATATTTATAAAACAATTGCCAAATGTTCAGATTGCCCACATTAATTACATTTTCGCACACATCCGCTCGGCTTGGCATTTGAATAAAATTTATAATGAATAAAGGGGGACTGCGTGAGTATTTCGAACAAATCCCAGGGGAAACGGATTGATCGAAAAACAAGTGCATTATTATTATTTCGTTATGTTGCTAATATTCTACAATACGAGTCGCGATAGAGGCGGAGAGTAAAGTCTAATTAGAATTAGTTGTGATATAAGGTGATGACTGAGCACATTCACGCAACATCGTGGCGGCAAAAGTAACAAGTTGGATTAGAAACTGAGTACAAGTTTGTTGTCCCAAGAAGCAAAGAAAGGAGTCGACTATCGTCCTTGGAAGGCGACGACTACTTTCCCTGCAATCGCGCAATCTGAACTCACTCGACTGACTGCCTCACTGACATGGCTATTGCCTTGGATGTAGTAATTAAAACGGCAATGTATGTTAATTACACGGAAATATGCATTATGCTGGAAGCCAGTGTTTGATTTGATTATCAGTTGTCGAGCTATTGCAGCCGCGTAAATGAGTCAAAATCGAGTTTCGATTTTCCGATTTAAAAAAATTCGATCTCAAAAACTAAATGCATTAAGAAAATTGGAATAATGTCGTATTTCGCAACTTATGCTTAATTTAGTGAACATACTTTCATTACATTTCAAAGGTATATATGTTCGGAATATGCGTTCATGGCAGGCTATAACTAACAGGGCTTATAACTTTAAAACTATTAAATATAAACAAATTACCTTTTCACATATTTCATTAGTATCTATTTACGAATTGTTGTTGAAGACAGCTAAATGATCTAACAATAATTACGAATGTTATGGAACAATATATTGTTAATATATTAAGTCGCAACCAAAATTCGATCAATCACTAAAATTGAAAAAAAAAAACGATCGACGATTCGAAAACTTTAAAAAACTCGTTTTCTTAGAAAATCATGATTGATCGAATGCCGTTAATGTCATCTGAATCGGAATTTTGTTGTTTCACAGTGTAATTTGCGAGTTGTTAGTTCATTGTGAAAACGTTCTGTTTCACACACGCAACCTTATACTGATCATGTGTGTTTGTACATGTTGTGAGTAATAAATATGTTTGGAAAGTAATTTGTAACTATATCGGTGTTACACACTTGACATCAAGGATAAATAGGAAGAGATTCTTTTACCAAAATATCAACCATTACTAGTGGACCACAGCATCAGATAAATATTTTTATACAACAATGAAATAAACATTGAAACCGCACATTTGGCTATTAGAAAAATTTTTAAAAATTAAATATTTTCACAACGCAACTTGCGACTTGAGTTTACAATAAACCCTCTTCAAGACTCAAAACTACGTGCGTTGAGAACATTTGTTATATTAATTAAACGTAATTATTTTCAATATATTAATTGATTTGTATTTTTTTATAGAGCAACTTTAATTTGCGGCCAACGATACAGTTCCTAGGAAATGAAGGGGTGAGTCTAATTTATATCTATTGCCTGCCATTTTGTTTTTCCAATCATTATTTAAATACAAGAATCGTTCTCTTATTTTCGGTGCGATATGTGTAGGACGTATGTAAATTGTATTAATTCGCTTGCGCGAACCAGCAATTCGAGACGATTTTGACCAGATTTGGCGAACACGTTACAAGTAATTGCAAAACAGGGATGGCATTAACTGCATTCGATCAATCACAATTTTCTAAATAAAAACGGGTCTTTCAAAATCGTCGTTTCAGAATCGTCTGGCCGAATTTTGGTTGCAATTTGATATATTGTCCCATAACATGCTTAATTATTGTTAGATCATTTAGCTGTTTTCAATAACAATTTGTAAATAAATACTGAAGCAATGTGTGAAAACGTGATTTGTTTATCCCTAATAGTTTCAAAGTTATAAGTTCTCAAAGTGAATTTTTGTGAAAAAGTGCAGTATACATATGGTGTTCTTGAGCACCTAGAATTTTTTTCAACAACATTTGATATAAGTGTATTGGAATTTTTGATGCCACTGGTAAATCAAGTCTAACTAAAAACTCTGTGGTGAGTGAACCGTAATATGGTAAAATGCAACAAATGTAGTTCAATTTAAAATTTTAAAACACTCGGGTGCCGCTCGAGTGCAAAGTGTTAAGGAATGGTAGGGTGGTGCAATCGCACACAGCAATAACGTGGCTCGAGCTACATTGCACATCCACACGGGACTTGGCAGTGAATTCGTACGAAAATAATGTCGCTAAAATTAAAAAGAAATGATTACCAGAATTCCAATTGTAAGTGTTACTGGTCAACTTTAAGTTAGTTAACAAGTGTTTTTACGAAAACTGTCACAGTGTCAAGATAATTGAATGTTATGTGCATATACCCGTGAAATTGTAGAACATATCAAGTCTCTATATAAAAAATGTTGCTAAAACTATAGATAATACAACACTACATCATTAGATGCGATTTCCGCGAGAGGTTTGCAGCTCTCACTCGATAACGCATTGAAATACTATACGGATATAATAAGTGAGCTAGCGAATGCGGATCTTGTCATGTTTCATTGCACGCATTGCTTGTTGTTGAAAACTGTATTATCTGTATATAAGCACATAGGATATTACTCAACGGGTATCAACCGACACTGAAATGTGGTATTTGTTAAATTTATCAGATTTCATATATATTTTTTTCTATAGTAGTGGCATGTATTTTTTCATCTTTATAGAATTGTGAGATATGCTTTTTATCTTTTCAATATGATCATATATTAATTTTCCGATTAATTAACTTCGAAATTTCAGCGAAATAATACAATTCCGTTCTCTTAATTAATTTTGTAATTTATTGCTGAACAATGCAATAGTCACAGTCGCAAAGGTAATGTCTG
Source organism: Diploeciton nevermanni (assembly GCA_027575565.1). Lineage (NCBI taxonomy): Eukaryota > Metazoa > Arthropoda > Insecta > Coleoptera > Staphylinidae > Diploeciton > Diploeciton nevermanni. The sequence goes on from JAODIE010021845.1 coordinate 16,402, forward strand.
CAAAAGATCATTGAAATCAATGATAGCTGCAGCATGGATTTTTCAAAAAAAAAAAAGATTAATCCAATAGAATTTGTAGCATTTTAATTTTTGGGCTCATTGTTTAGTTGTTTGTGTCATTGGGCCTGTACGGTTTATTCACTTGCATTTAGACTTGTAATCGATGCGATTGCAACACGTTGGCGGCGGCGGTAAATTAAATTAATGACCTAGTTCTACTTTTTAAAAAATGTTCACATCATAGCTTGCACATGTATTTAAACTATTTAAATCTTTATTTACAACTTTTGACTTTACACGATATTTATTTTATTTTTTGAATGGCGCTTTCTTCTTGTGCAGCACTTCTCTTTTCCAACGCAGAATGGAAGCACTAAGTTCAACTTCTCGGTGTCGAGCACCTCAGATATGGAGGGTCCCGGCGGCAGCTTCGAATGCCTGCAGCAGGCGCCGCGGGGCTCTCTGGCCGGACTCGGACCCATTCCGCACAAGATTCGAGTGGCTGCCAATGATGACGTCTATGATCAGACTAGGCATAGGATGTCGATGTTGGAGGAAAATGCCAAGAATAAAAGGTACGTTCAATAGAATCACAAGAGTCGCCGTTTGATTACATTTTTTGTGGTTTTGTTGTAGCACCCGGGAAATTGAGATGAACCGCTCAGATATCGGTCGTAAGGTCAAGGTGAAACAGATACCGGGCCGCGGAATTCCTCCAATCCCACCTCGTCGCGAAACGCCTCCGTCGTCCCGCGACCACCTAATTGGGAGCGGTGGCGGCGGCATCGGGCCGAAGCAGCCCTCATCGTACCCTCCGGTTTTGCCATCCAGTAACAGCAACACCAACATTGGTAACAATGCCAACAAGTTGTCCTACTCAACGCACAATATCCATAATGGTAACGGCTTGTCTAATGGCTTAGGTAGTAATCATGTAAGCAGCTCCAAGCCGCAAATTACGAAGCCATCCTTTTCGGATATTGCGAGGAGGCCAATTAAGTATGTTTTGTAGAGCGTGACGAGTGCGACTGAGGAGGGTGATTTCTTATACTCGGTTGTTTTAGGGAGCGAATGATTCATTTATTGGCTCTCCGACCTTATAAAAAGCCTGAGTTGTATGATAGATTAACAAGAGGTGAGTTGCTACTCAGAGTATCGAGCTGCTGATATATTTGTGCGTTTTAGAGGGTCTGAGAGAAAAGAAAGTCATGATGGTGGTGCTGAATCAAATTGCGCACCTCAAGGACAACTGCTATCATCTTAACCGAGCCATGTATAATGACGTACACGAGGATTGGCCGTTTTACAATGAATCTGAACGACAAATTCTCAAACGGTATGTTCATTATTGATTTATTTGGTTTGATTATCACTTAATGACATAATTACTCAGTTGATGATAATAAATCCTATAACCTGCTCTTTTTGCTCGGGTGGCAACACAACTTGTCTGGTGTTTCCTGTTGTCTCTGAGCTTTTATTTTACACATATTAACACGAAAAACGATAGGGGGTTCTGCACTTATTATATAGGAGCGGATTTGAGATTTTAATCTGGGCCATTTCTAGTATATGAATCTGTAGACAGATGTTAGGGTCTAAATTTCTCGTTGTACACTGTAATTCACTAATGACCTATTTAGTCTTTGGACAATTTGCTAAGAGCAAGCTTTCTTGTAAAATTAGGCGAAAACCTGAGAACCTCACTCCACCTGGCAGCAGCGACGGCGGCAGCTCTGGCAGCGGTCATTCACCTACCAGCACGCATCCAGGCAGCCCGCCACCAGTGTCGGTTTCGTCGTCCTCAAAACGGCCGGGCTACTTTGATTGTGCGGACGGAGGTGTGTCCAAGCGCCAGCGCATTTCGCACTATCGCAAGCCAAATGAACAACCAACGTACCACCAGCACCGTTCGTCGCCCGTGGAAAGTCAAAACGGTCAACGAAGGCCTATGACGGACTCGCGCGATACGAGTAACATGAATCCTCGAAGTAGGGAGTCGCCTTCGCCGATACCTTCGTTGACCTCGATCAACTGCTACCACCATAACAGGCAGACATCGCCACCGATGGTAGGCAGCGATAAGCGTAATTTGAGCGACGACGAAGATCAACACCAGGTTGTTGGCACTGGAGGAGGTGTCGTGAGTGGTACGCCAAATCGCAGCAACAATAAGCGGCAAGCTTTATGTGATAGTCATACTTCTAATTCGATTGGGACGCCGCCTCATCTTACGAATGGGAGTGGTGCACGGCAGAAGGTGTCGTCCAGTACTCAAGGAAGTGTGAATGGAGGATGTAGTGGCGGTGGTGATAAAGGGACTGGAAGTAGAATAGCTAGGGTTAGTCCAGATAGCCAATCTGATAGATGTGTGGAAGTGAAGGATGACAAATCTGCGGCCATTCCGCATTACTTACAGTAGGTTTATCCTCTCAATATTGAATTGCCACTATTAAGTATTACACACTTTTTTCAGCGAATACACTAACATTAAAGACAAAGAGCAACGTAAACGGTACAAGTCTGACTTTAACGCCAACTACGCTGAGTACAGGGAGCTGCACGGAGTGGTAGAGCGTGTGTCTCGTCGTTTTGCCGACTTGAAAGAGAGGCTTCGGAATGAAGATAGTTCGAGCCCGCGATATAAAGTAAGTATATTCAACTGCGACACTACTGTGGTGTAATGTTCTAACTCATTTTCTATCGCAGGATATTAAAAAGCAAATAGTGAGAGAATACGAAATAAGTAAGAAAGACTGCGAACACCAAATGGCGAAGGAACGTTTTCAATACCTTCACGACAAACTGTCGCACATCAAGCGCTTGGTCAGTGAGTATGACCAGATGATGTCTGATAGCCAGTACTGACCCTGGATAACGGCCTCTAGGCCTTCTACTAGTAACCCGCCACCACAACACCTATCACTTCAACTATTACTTAGACCTTTATTACTACGGCTTCAATTATTCGCATAAACGCGAGATGGAAAGAGGAAAACGCAAAAAAAAAAACGAAATGAAAACACTGGACAAAGGAAGACAGCGGGTGGAGATACGATTAGGAAATCACATCACTAGATACAACCGAGTGCATCTAAGAGGCGCTCCGAACGAATCACTCAAAAATTGATAGCGGTGGGCGAGTAATTTGATTAGAATTGTTATTATTTAACGTTATTTATTCTTAAAAGATTTAAACAAAGTGAAAACAATGTGCATGTATCGGAGGCAGATGCGAGAAATGCCAAATATGGATATGGGACCTGCACGTAAACGAAACAAAAACGAAAGAATCTACAGAAAAACAAAATCGCAATTATGTTTAAACGAATACTAAACTGGCATGTCTTGAGCACTGTACTCTACTATGCATAATGGATTGAATTACGGATCATAACATAGTTTCTGCGTAGGGATTCAATGTTGTAGTCATACTTTTCATTTGCTCAAGGACACAACTGACTAATTTCTATCAGCGTATTGGTAAATTGGATGAACTATATTAATTGTGATAAGTTTACTAATTACGCTCACTGCGTACGTTTATTTTGCCAAAAGCTTAAGTAATCCTGAAGCGATAACGTGAATTGTAAATTAATGAAAAATTAGCGAGTTTTTGATGGTTGTTGTATGCTGTTTGGTTGTAGCGCACTACAAGATAGTTGTATGGTTAGTTCATGTTTGTTTAGTTAATTGATTTGTTTTAATGCACGCACATTCACGCTTTCATACAAGTTTTTATTAAATTTGAAGTTGAGTTTAACATGGCCACATGACTACAGTTGGAGTGCAATTCTGGACTGCAATAATTAGTGCCATAAAACGACAGACAGACCTAAAGCCGTAATTCACAAATTGTTTGCCAAAGTCACACATTTGACCAATTCAGAACCACGCAAAGCAAATGAGACGCAATCTTCAGCAGCAATTGTAACAAATCATAGTCAATTAATTTGTAAGCGTAAATAATTACAGTTTAGTTAAGTTATAGTCCAAAATTAGATGCGTTGAAATAATTTTTTATGTGAATACTATTCATTTCCTACTGTAATCGAATCTTTTTACAATTATTTATGTTTTCGTGGGACAATTGGATTCGGTTGTTTCTGGAAGTGCTCATCTCAATTGATTTTTTGTTATCCGTAGCATGCATGCCATTTCGTTACAGTTACCATAATGTATGTTAAATTTTGTTATACACATCTACAGCACACGGATGCGCGATGCGTTCTACAGTTGCGTCTCTCTTCTTCGTAATTGTTGTTACCCTAACACGACATCAAGTTTATTTAGCCGACAGCAAAAACTACTGTGCCAAAACAAAAAATTGACAATCAAAACAGGCGGCACCGTGTTGAAGTTTGGACACATTTGACATGCTGGAAATTATCTGCTAGCGTAGACAAATGTTATTTGTTGTTATTTATTGTATATTTATGGTTAAGTTAGCGATTCCAATGCTGTACATGTCACTTGAGTTGATTTAAGCGTGGGAGACCACCCGATATTGATATTGATATCGATGGCCGATAATAATTGGGTACAGTAATTAATGAGTGACAGCAATCGACAAGTCAACGAGCGACACGTGAATGTCTATGTTGTGTAATAGCGATGTGGTTGTGATTGTATATATTGTTTCTAATTATCATAAGGATAACCCCTTTGCCAATCGTTTTTGTTTCCGCGCTTGCATTAAGTGCAATTGTAATATATATGTTGAAGTGGTGTTAATGCAAGCACACCACCGGAACGGTTTTGATCTAAGATGTAGCGAGAATGCAAGCGGGAGATGCATTTGGAGGAAAGGAAACGAGCGTTTAATACCTTTGGTGACGACCTTGGCCTGACCCTGACACTCATTTTTAAAATTAATTTACTTTTTACGTTTATTTTGTTTATATTATCACAATTGATGCGATGGGACGATTGATTGATTGCAAGTGGAAGTGAAACAAATTATTTAACTATTACAAGCAAGCGAAGCAAATGCATAAAAAACACAAAAAAATGAATCTATATAAATTCAATATATCTCTATAAGGTATAAATAAAAAAATAAATAAAAATTATATGATTACAAATATTATATATATATATATATAAATATATACAGTACCATGTATATCTCTTATAATGATAATTATATAAAATTGACAGAATATGAACATCAAGCAGAAAAACAGTCTAGTCGTTCTTCATTTCACCCCTTCGTACGACCCTAATTACGAATTGAAAAAACAATCGAAGGGGCAAGCGTGTTAAAGTTGTGGAAATATGTAAACCAGGTAACAATGGTATTATTTCAGAATAAAAAATTGCTGATAATTGAGCAGATGATGAACGATAAACTGATTAGGGTGTTACTATGATGAGCATTATGAACAATTCACTTAAACGAAAACAAGCCCCCTACCGATGGTCCTTAATGATTTCCGCAATAGCAGTATTATGTTGTGAACGAATTTGTACAATTCTAACAATATATTTATGAAATATAGATTTTCTCGACTATTTTCATCATATTTGTGGCCTCGATTTATTTGTTTTACGTCACAATTTTTAAATTAATTTTTCATACTTATAAATTAATTCTATTATTTACCAACAATGCAACGAGATAGCATGGGCTAGTCTAGTTTAATGGAACGAAACTTATACCAAATATGAGAGGATTTTCATGTTAGCCCACCTCTCGTCACCATGGTTTCCAATCCGAAGTATGGAGATAACTCACTTGCATCCTACATTTTACAACAGTTTGCAATAATAATATTTACCTTGCTAGAAATTAACAAAATTTTCAAACTCGAAAATTTTCGAACTCAATTTCATCAATAGGAAATTTTGAAGTATTGTTGCATGCTATCCTAAAAACAGCTATATTACAAACAAAATGTATGATTGTGTCGATAAGCCGTATGATTGAAGCCGTGATAGCGAGATACATATTCCGGGGACACGGGTTCAAATCCTGCTGGGGGTGTATATTCAATATAATATATACACCCACCGAATTCAGTCCAATTAATTAATAATAACTAATAATCCTGCGGCGTGGTTGCAGTGCGCTCTAAAAATAATTACAATAGCTAAGAGAGTCCAAAATTGGTACATGAAACCTTTTGCACTCCCTATTTAAAGAAAAATGTTGTTTTAGTAAACACGATTACATATTAGCAATGTATAAATGTCGAGTAGAAAGTAGATTATATTATAGAAAAAAAATTCTTTGTACTCTTTTGTCGTTCATTAGTTCATTAGTTGTTACGGGCGTTGAAAAGATGCCACGACTTATTAAGTAAGCTTACTTGGTTGGTGGAAGAAAGTAAGAGGTTTCAAGGGTGATTTTCATTAAAACAAAGTTAGATAATGTAAACACGAATATCAGTCCAATTAGAAAATGAACACATTTTTATTGTACACTACGCCATCACACCCCTATACTACTCTCGCAAATAACTTTGATTAACTGATACTATATGATAATATATGATACTGATGCTACAAAATTTAGAACAAAATCAGTGTTTTACGTAGACCAATCAAAATAGGCATTAGTTTTTGAAATTGCTAAAGTGTCCACTGTTCAGGAATACGAATGGATTTAAGATAATATATTAAAAGAATTAATTTATTTTGCAATGCCCTTTGTTGTATTTATATTTTTAGAATATCATACCTTTGAATTGCTTCTTTCTTTGTCATATTTTTCTGCGCAGAAACAACATCATACAAAACTTATCGATCAGTTTAGTACTAAATCTAAAATTACGCTCCCATACAAGTTTAACCATTACATCAAGAAAATTAAATAGGGATTCCTCTTTAATCTCGTAATGCTCTGGAGCAACAACAAAAATTATACCACCCAATTCAGTTGTGTACGTATCATTATACTGGCTTAAGACATTATGCATTACATTAACTATATGTACATTTAAGTTATAATATGCTATGTTATTAAGTTATTATGTCAGTCATGTTAGTCTTATAAATTGTCAATTCTTTTTCTTAGCAATGCTACAAAAGGAAAAACTAAACCAAACAAAATTCAATGAGCAGCCCACGTAATTTTTTTTTAATAACCATAAAATATGTCAGTTTTACAATGCATGTTTGGGCATATTAAAGTCAAAAGGGTTTTGATATTGGTCTAACTATCTACAACATGAGAACATGATCCATAAGCTTGAGACACTGATTGCAAAATAAAATCATTTTTTTGGAAGATTAATAATTAAGATCGCCTTCGCTAAGAATTAAGTGTTTGTTAACTCAAATTAACTTTATTTAACTTTAGTACTACGCACCTTATCACGCACAGCCAACAACATCTTAACGCATAACATTAATTAACATATAGCGACTCAAAACGTTACATATCTCTTATTTTTATCCACTCATTAAATTCGCCAGTTATCGCCAGCAACATTAGATGTTATTTATTTCTAGGCAGGTAAAATTTGTTTCCTAGCAGGCATAACAATTAAGTCAAAGCCAGTTTTTTGCAAAAAGCTTTAAAATAAAGTATAGACTGTTAAGATTGATACAATTTAAAATTTTGGATATTTTTGATGATGATATTAACTAAAACAATGCGAAAAGAAAGTATTAGATAAAAAACTCTACGTGTCTTAAATATTTATTTTTTTAAAAATATAATAAAAACACATTCCTAGATAATAAGACTAATAATTAAATTAGGCAATCTTTAATTTAGTATATAAACCCATCTAAAATCTAAATTTTTGCACTTATTTGTTCACGTTGCACCATGAAGGTTGTTCTCATGTTGTATCTCTATTTAGTGGGATCTTCTCAGGCTCAGACTTAAAATAAGTTGCCATTAATTTATTATAACCTATCTAAATATTGACTACTTAAAAAATTATTATATTTATTTTATTTAATTCGGAAAGCAATGCAGCAGCATCAAAATGTCTAGCACTGAAACAGATTTATCGCATTGATGACGATTCCGCAGTTCAAATAAACCAATCAAATACAGTCTATATATACGCAGCAAAATACAATTTATTTCTTGTATTGAATATTAAATGAACTTTATTTGTTATTCTTGATGGTTCCAACAAAACCATCTACTCTTCGGATGCAAAAACTGGTTGCGAAGAAATGTTTAATCCTATAATTGACTTAATGTACTCTGTCGTAGAAAAGAAACATTCTTTTGATATATTTAATCTATTTTTATAGTTTCAAAATTGATTATTTTTCCTTTATTATATACTGATAAAGTTGTTCTGTAAGTAAGGTTCTGATCTTGATACAAGTCTCCCCAAATATGCAAAAATATCAACGGTTCTCCATGACTGTGCTACGACAACTGATTTTACCAAATGGGTTTTTTATGAACATGATCATGTTGTCAACAAGGCATTGAATGATTTTAATATGGACATAACTATTGTAGTGAATAAGTTGTTAAACGACAATAATAATCGGTACTCAGTTGAAAAATACAATAGCACCCCAATTGTATTTTTTGTTACAGTTTCAGAGTATTATAAAAAGGAAGAAAAATGCGAATCTGCGTTTATTGATGTAATAGTAAAACTTGCAAAAGAGAATAATTTAGGATATAATCCCAAGTTGATGGGTAACTTGTACAATATTGTTTCTACGCAAAAAAGTATGACAAAAAACGAAACAATTCAAAGGTATAATAGTATTCTAAAAATGCAATAAAACGAATTCTAATGTTCCAATCAATTATGCATAATAAAGTGCATTTCAAAAATATTAATTGTTTTGAATTTTTTTTTATAAATCCACATAGCTTTAAACACTGTTTACATTTTTAAGGGTTGTTGTTAAATGCGGCAATAATTTTGATTAATACTTAATAAATTTAACAGCAAATTTATTTTATTCTGCAATTTGTGTTATACGTTCGTCTATCTTTATGAATGAATGAATGGAGGTCAACTGACACTACTTCAACAACCTCGAAAATATCTTTGATTATCTTGTACCGGATGAAGACATCACATATCTCTCCTATTATCGCTTATCAAAAATCAACTTCACTTCTTAAATTCTCTTAGGTAAGTAGAATTAGTTTGTGAATAAGCAATGTCGTAAAACTTCAAAAATTTTTAAAACAGGTATACGTTTTTGAAATCGCTAATGTAGTAAAAAGATGTCTAAAAATGTGTACTGTTACGCTTGTTTACGCACAAGTGACTTGTGCTTATTTGTTAATTCATTTGATAATGTTAAGCAGAGGAATTAAGACTAAAATGGAACAGACAGTATCAAGGTTAGAACAATTAGTCTCAATGCAAATAAATATCACCATTAGCCATAAACGTTAAAACACTACGTGTAGTGTAATTATTATTTTCTATTGTGAAGATTCTGTCATAATACGTACCAAATTCAGATTGGCGCCAGGTCCACATTTTACAGTTTTTCATCCACCATTGAAGCCGCTGGGGACCTAATCAGGTCATTGCACGGCATTCACTGAATTTATTCACCCAACCGTCATTTTTTTTTTCTGTTTGGTAATTGTTACATTTGTGGTGACACGCTTACACCGCTCTACACTGATAAAAAATATATGGTTTTAAAAAAAATAACTGACAATTGTTGATTTACTTTTACAATGTTTTTTATTCTATATAATTAGATAACAAATTAAAATTACTTGTATTTCAGTAGAACATCATATTTTAGAATTGCATTTTTGTCATATTTGTTTGTGCAGAAGCAATATTATATAACTTACTCATTTAAATGAATTTAAACCAAAAAATGACATCAATAAACGCAAATTGGCATGTTTCTTTTATTTTGTAATGCTTTAAAGAAGGTGTTGGCAGCCTAAGGCTGCCACGACTTTTGTACTGCTTGCCAAAGCACCAACATAATTTAGGAAAAAAACAACAAACTTATAGCGGGATACATTGCAAATTATTGTTTTATTTCTTTTTTTTTTATCAGTTTTGTCGATTCATTTCTTACGCTGCATCGTAAAGCGCAAGAATCTATTGTTCAGTTTATCATCATTAAAAAAAGTATTTAATGCTTTGTTCAGTTTATTTTATTGAAGAATATTATTTTTATGTGTCCGGTGTATTAGTTTCATTAATGCTCAATCTTTTGTCTTGGTAAGGCTATAGAAGGGGACACAGCGGTAAATTTATTATTCAGAGTGCTTCATTAGACTTTACTTGACTTGTGCAGTACGCATGGGCGCAACGCGTAATTCATCAATTTAGAGAGTACCGAATTTGTGTTATTGAGTTTTTTACACTCCACCCTGTTTTAAACTCTTAAAATATTAGAAAATTTTTACTAACACAAAGGTCACTCCGTCTTAGCTTTTTGTGGGTGAAAATTAGTTAGTTTTGTACGTGTTAGCGCCGTCTTTGTACCACCTGCGTGCCTATAGTACACAAGTCGATTGATGGTTCATTGTCAACAACCACTACAATAGGTAATCAGAAATAGATATTCAAATGTAATTTAGCTGCAAATAAACAAAATTTGTCCCGAAATTTTTTTAATATAAATTAAGTTTTTTTTATAAATTATATAATTTATGTTCTCTGGTATTAATATTTAAATAGTTTTATCTATATTATTTTTTAATATCACATAGAATCTAATGTGCGGCTCGCGTAGTTTTTTTTTGCAAATGGTCAGCCGTCCGAAAAAGTTTGCTGACCCCTGCATTAGAAAATTTGCGAATATGCTCATTTCGATGTATCAACTAGCATTAGTGGCAATTTGTTTTTAAATTGTTGAAGCTTATTGTGGTTTGTCTTTTTAAGAGTCGTAATCCATACCGGACATGCGTAGGTTAATAATGGTCTCAACGTTGTTTTATAGATTAGCAGTTTATTGATGCAGCTGAGTGCACTCTTAGTGTTCATTACAGAATACAGTTGCAGAAGTTCAGCATTGGTTTTTTGTTGACAACATTTTTATATGCTTCAGTTTTTTTGGGTATAATTAATAGGTACTTAATTAAAATTATTGTATTTTTAATTGCACTAAGTTTATGTCTTTTTGTAGAACTTAATAATTCCGATTTGGTGGGATTTCTGTAGTGCTATCAGATGTGGTTGGAGTTTTAGTCTGCCGATAATTTCATTATTACATTGGGAATAGACAATAGTATCATCTGCGAAAAGGGTTATTTTTGCATTTAGCATTTTAGGAATATCATTTATATAAATCGAGAAAGCTTAGAGCTTAAGATTAAATCTTGATTAATCTTAATCTTAATCTTAAGATTAAATGATTTTGTATAGCTTATTTTGACGCATAGTTTTCTATTACTTAAATAAAAATTTATGTATTAGATGTACTAGATTCTCCATGATTTGTAAATTTATTAGTTTATTAGTAAGACTTGATGCCCAGATTGTGTTAAAAGCCTTTTCTATATCATGCAATGCAATGTAGACAATTTCATTTTTATTTCATGTTTGTTTAATATCTTTTATTACTTTGACAACTTGGTGAGACGTGGAGTGTCTTGTTCTAAAACCAAACAGTTCAACGATTATTACTGTATTTTTTTTGAAATACGTTTTTAAATTGATTGTTATTGCTTGCTTGGCATTTTTGTTTAATTGTTAGCAATTTCCTGTTGAGTTAGAATTTTTTGGAAGTATTTTGACAATTTTTCACAATTATTTTTTACTCTTTTGCCACTTTTATTTTTCATTTTTGATTATGTTCCTTTATTCTGTGTTGTTCTTACTTTTTTAATACTTATATAGAATTGTCTTATCTTGTTGTTTTGGTTTTTCTGTTGCTTTATGCTTGTGTTCCTGCATCCACCCCTTTATTTTTCTCTTCTTTTATGCTCTATATGCTCGGGCATCTTTTTCCATATTTGTTCTTATGTATTTTTGCCTCGCTTTTTTTGTTTTTAGTTGCTTCCTTACATTTATTATTCTACCAGTCTTTGTTCTGTCTTTTACCTTCTATACCTACAATTTTTTCAGCAGTTTTATTTAATATGTTCTTTATTTCTTCTCATTTTCTTTCAATTATTTTACAGACTTCTAACTTTCCAATTGATATTTCATTCCATGTTTTACCACTGTATTACAAAATCTTAGCCCATTTGTTTCCTCATGTTGTATGCTTTCCAGCTACTTCTTTTATGTTGTCCTCTTTTCTAATCTAAGCGTTAAAATCTCCTAATATTCACACTACTTCATTCCTTGGCATATTTACTAGAATATCAACCAGTACTTCATATGTTTTTTTTTCTCTTCATCTGCTTGTTCAGTTAGCACATATATATATATATATATATATATATATATATATATATATATATGTATATATATAT